>PVHX01004298.1:24969-128162 GCA_004024805.1 Geosciurus inauris | reverse complement strand
GCTCACGCTTGTAATCCCAGCACTTAGGGAGGCTGAGACAGGAGGATCGCGAGTTCAAAGCCAGCCTCAGCAATGGCGAGGCACTAAGCAACTCAGTGAGACCCTGTCTCTACATAAAACACAAAAAATAGGGCTGGGGATGTGGCTCAGTGGTCGAGTGCCCCTGAGTTCAGTCCCTGGTGCCAAAAAAAAAAAAAAATTCACATAAAACCCAGTGGCTTGGGAGGCTGAGACAGGAGAATCCCAAGTTCAAAGCCAGCCTCAGCAACTTAGCGAGGCACTAAGCAACTCAGGGAGACTCTGTCTCTAAATAAAATACAAAATAGGGCTTGGGATGTTGTTCAGTGATCGAATTAAATCCCTGGTACAAAAAAAAAAAATCACATACAAGTAAAAAAGGAAAAAACCATAATATCTGATTTCTGGCTCTTATTCTTCCACTCTCAGTCACATACTTAGATACCTTTGGACCCCATGGGAAAAAATATATCTACTATTCATAACGACCAGTAACAGGAGGAAGAGAAATTGGGGGGAGGGGAAATGAAACAGTAGCTTCTTAAGCATATTCTCCATGCATACAATGTGTTGGCTGAATGTTTTTGCCATAATTGTTACATGTTTGGCATGGATAGCACCCAGGTTGGTGTGTTCCAAAAAGGCCAGCCAGTTAGGCCACACTTGCTTCCTGCAGAGCACCAAGAGCTGTCTGTTTTGAAGTCCTACACAGTTTCTTTTTCTTTTTTCAGATCTTTTTAAAAAATTGTCCTTTTTAGTTTTACATGACAGTAAATGTATTTTGACATATCATAATACAGTTACTCCTCCACCCCCCATTGTGAGTCAGCATCTGCATATCAGAGAGAACATTTGGACTTTGTTTGTTGGGGGGTTAGCTTATTTTACTTAGCATGATAGCCTCCAGTTCCATCCATTTACCAGCAAATGCCATAATTTCATTCTTCTTTATGGCTGAGTGATATTCCATTATGTATATGTACTACATTTTCTTTATCCATTCATCTATTGAAGGACACTTAGGTTGGTCCCATAGCTTAGCTATTGTCACACAATTTCTTGGACCAGATGCTAGAGGGGAAGTTTGTGAGTAAGTTCTGGGGACTTACTTCTGATACTCATGGAGTTACATATCACCAGGCCTTGTAATGGTGAGTTTTCTTCACTCCACCAATAGAGGGCACACTCTTAAGAGCTGCTTTTGTGGCCCACTGCTTCCTGAGCTTTTGCAACTGATGTTTTTTTATGAGACCTCCTTATACTGGGGAGTTAGAGGCTACACTGGTGTTGAAGAGCAACCAGCAAACACAATTCTGGATTGCTGTTATAACTCTTTTTTGGGGGGGGAAGGTGAGATGTTGGGAGCTGTGTGTGAACTATGGACATTATTTGAGCCATTAAGGCAAGGAAGCTCCTTTTCTGGGGACTCCTGGGTGAAATTCCCCGGGTTCGAAAAAGCCCAAATCATGCTGGCTTCTCTGCTCTAGCTCACAGCTCCAAGTTCAAACACAGCCCTGGAGATGGGCATAATCTGCTAAGCACCAGACAACCTGTTTATTCCCCCTCCTATCCTGTTTTTCGTGAAGAAGCTCCCTATCGACTCCCTTTGGTCTATATCACTATAAATAACGCAAGCATAGCTTTTTCTTTTGTTAGAGTCAAACCCATCTGGTTTGCTCAATCCGTCATTCCCCTGCTTTTAAAAATATATATTTCTGGTTTTCTGTTTTTATTTTATAATACTACTTTCATAACTTTTATTTCACAGCCAGCCCACATCTTCGAGAGTTACCTACTCCCTCATCCACACAGGATGTGGATGGGAGTGGGACATCTATTTGGGGTGGGGGTACTGGGGTTTGAACTCAGGGGCACTAGACCACTGAGCCACTTCCCCAGCCCTATTTTGTGTTTTATGTAGAGACAGGGTCTCACTGAGTTGCTTAGCACCTCGCCATTGCTGAGGCTGGCTTTGAACTCGTGATTCTCCTGTCTCAGCCTCCCTAAGTGCTGGGATTATAGGCTTGAGCCACCGCGCCCGGCTCACATCCCTATTTTGTATTTTATTTAAAGACAGGGTCTCACTGAGTTGCTTAGCACCTCACTTTTGCTGAGGCTGGCTTTGAACTCAAGATCCTCCTGCCTCAGCCTCCTGAGCCGCTGGGATTATAGGCCTGTGCCACCGCCTGGCTGAGACACTATTTTTTATTCCTTTGTAATTATAAATAACTGATAATGTTGTGGTTTATCTTTTTTAGTTTCTAAAAGATGCCCTCTCGATCTGAAAATGAAATATCCAATGAAGAATAAAATAAGATTTTATTCTAGAATCTTCTACTGAATACTACCTAAAATTAATCTATCTAAAACTAAGATTAGACTACTAAGATGAATATTGAATACTATCTTTTCTATAACTATGGCTTCAAATCTTAAATTAAAAAACCAAGCAAGTGGGCTAGGATTCTGGCTCAGTGGCAGAGCACTTACCTCACACATGTGAGGCACTGGACTCAATCCTCAGTACCATATAAAAATAAATAAACAAAATAAAGATACTGCATTCATCTATAATTAAAAATATTTTTTTAAAAATGAAGCAAATAAACGTTATAAAATACTGGAAGAATAATTCATCATAACTGAGAAGTGCTTACCTCAGAAATTTGAGGATGGGGATCCTCCTGTCTTAGCCTCCCGGCTGCTGGGATTACAGGCATGTGCCACTGTGCTTGGTGTCTCCTACATTCTTTTTTTTTTTTTTAATTTTTAATTTTTTAAATTTGTCTCCTACATTTTTTTTTCAAAATTCTTTTTTAAAATATATGTTTTAGTTGTAGATGGACACAATATCTTTATTTTAAAAAGTTTCCATTAAAATGAAAAGAAAATTAAGGATGCTTGTTGTTGCTTATGTAAATAGACAAAGACCAATCAAATGAGAAAATGCAAATGAGAAAAGCAGCAATCCCTTGATTTTTTTGTTTGTTTTGGTGGGGATTTATCACTGAGCTAAATTCCCAGACCTTTTTATTCTTTATTTTGAGACAGGGACTCACTAAATTGCTGAAGCTGTCCTTGAATTTGAGATCTTCCTGCCTCAGCCTTTCAAGTTCTACCACACCCTGCTAACCCCTTGTTTTGTTAGAGACTCAAAGGCAGGCAAAGCAATGGGATAAAAGGGAAGCTTCAGGTGTGTCCTTATTGGAGGCTGTTATGGGGAAGCTGTAGATGGGCTCCCTGGAAGTGAGGCTTATGTGATCTGTAAGGATATTGACTTTCTCTGGTTGGTTCTATGTTGGAAGCAGGGATCAACATTAGAGAAACTGTCTGATTATAATCAAGTCCTGGCCATTTTGGGCCAGTTATGACAGAAGTTATTGTTTGGCTTCCTGGATTGTCACTAGGAATAGCAACTTGGCTTCCTGCTAGTCTGACTTAGAGCAGGTTGGCTTCCTGGTTGTTTATTGTTTATCTCTGGGCAAGTTGCTATACTTGTTTACTAATGCAATAACATAATAAATAAATAAGTGTTTTACATTTGGGGGAAAACGTAGATGATGGAATCTCTTGCAAACTATTTAAATTAATAAAGCAGTTCAGTAAAAGCAATAATTCTGGCAACAATTAGTAGAAAATTAAAGGAAAAAATAACCACTATATCAACAAATAAGTATCATAGGCATATATATAACTACATATATAACTATATATATATATAACTCAAACTATCAAATTATTACCAGAGAGAAAAAAATTAGAAGCAGCCTTTAATCTATGTACCCTTAATTTTTCAACATTAAATAGAGGAGAAGCATACTCAGTTTTAAATGGAAAGTGTAGACATTGCAAAGATTTCAGTCTGTCCTAAATAAAAATTTAAAAATTTAGTACAATTCCCATCTAAACTCCCAGTGTAGGGCACTAACGCAGGATGGGGCTAGAGAGGCAGGCTTTAGGGTTGCCAGGGAGCCACCGGTACCCGACTTGGTTTCTGGCTACTGAGGCACAAGGATGAAGATCCCGTGTTTTAGCCCAGTGGAATATGTGGCCTTTAATGGGGGAGGAGAACCGTGTAATGTTTTAGAAGATAGTCAAATACATCAGGGAGAATCTTCAGCAGCTGGCTGACAGGATTGATGGCATCTAGTGCTTCAGGCCACTCAATGATCGGGTGTACTACGCAAGTGAGAAGATTTCGAGGCTGGCTGCTGTCTTGAGAGGTGCACTGAATAATTACTCGGAGGCGGATTGTCTTTAAATGCAAGCATATATTCAACCACACCAATCATCAAATATAAACAATTAATGCAAAAAGTAGCATTCAATGAGGACTAATTAAACACTATAAGCAAATCATGCTCTCCTAGGCCAACTAAACACTACAAGCAATTCACGCAATCCTAGGGCAACCATGATCCCCAAAATACCTCTGGTGCCATAAGACTTCTCTTAGCCAAAGAGCAGATGTTTTCTTTGGTGGTTCTCTTCGGCCGACGGCTGGACATCAGGGAATGGTGGAGTTGATCCAGGGACAGATAGCAAGGTGGCCAGTCTCACTGATGTCCTTGGAGCAAAAACCCCCAGTGTGGCAGGACAAGCAGTTTAAATACATTTCCAAGTTGGTGGTATAAGCTGGTGATTCATTACACTCAATGAAAGTCAATGTCCATTGGTTATATCCAGTGAGATAATGTAATTGCAACTGGGCATGTTCTTTGCGCATGTCCCACGGAGCTGTGCTCTCTATCAATTGTAACCAGTTATTCCTAAGCATGCCTATGGCTAGTGCCCCTTACAGCCCCTTATCGATTGCAAGCAGGCATGACTAAGCATGTCAATGGCTGCTGTTCCTTATGGCCAGCAACTTAGTGAGTCCTGGCATGTCCTGGCATGTCTATGGCATATGTTCCTTATAGCCGCCAATATCTCTGGGGACAAGCTGGTGTCGCTGGGGACCTGCTTTGGAAAATTCACTAAGACCTCCATATTCCATTTGCACATTACAGCTCTGGATAAACTTGCACCCTATGCCAGTGTGGATAAAGCCTGGAGCAGAGCAGTCCTTCCTATACGGAAACCATGTGTTGAAATCTGGTCTGGGTGGAATCAGTGAAAACACTTCTCAGTACCAGGGAGTGGTGGTGTAACTCCATGGCAGACATCCCTTTGGGTTTGGGGGTAGCAACAAAATTCACACATGACTGCAGGAAAGTAGACCCCATGGCAGTTGTGGTATTTCATCAAGCAGACACAGGGAATATGTACTGCTTGAAGACACATTGACTTAAAATGAAGTCATCTCAAGAACTTAACAGCTGTGTGGAAAGGCCTATTTGTTTCCTGTGTCTATGCAGATGCCTCCATCATGTTGAATTTTGTCAGCACTGTGACCTCTACAGGAAATTTTTAGTTTAATATTCTCATTATCACTGACAGGTGCAGGCTATATTCTTACTATATAGAAATGGTTCAAAAGTGGAGTTTTAGATCTTTGCACTTGTGATTAAATAGAATACTTTTATATTTGGATCAGAGGGCTTCTTTGTTCTGGTAAATTATTGAAATTGAGCACAAGAATAGCATATTATTGTCATCTGTGACAACACTGTTTTCCAGACTCATGGTAAGAACACAATGTATTTTATTTGTTATTTATTAAAACCACAAAAGATAGATATTGCTATATAAGAATAGTAGGTCATGTTTGAGGTTTTAGATATGAATTTGGCTAAAATAATAGGTGCAATTTAGTCAGCTATTTTTCTATACAGTAAGTGCTGGATGGTATGGAAGAAAAACTTGGATTCAAATCCCACTTCTGCCACTTATCAGCTATACAGCCACGGATGCATCATCGAGCTTCATTCAGTAAGCTTCATTTTTTTCTGTTTTAAAAAAAACCTCAAAACTAGCTGGGTGCGGTGGTGCATGTCTATAATCCCAGCACTTTGGGAGCCTGAGACTGGAGAATCGCGAGTTCAAAGCCAGCCTCAGCAATGGCAAGGCGCTAAGCAACTCAGTAAGACCCTGTCTCTACATAAAACACAAAATGGACCTGGGGATGAGGCCCAGTGGTCGAGTACCCTTGAGTTCAATCCCTGGTACCAAGACAAAAAAAATACTCAAAACTGAAAAACATAGCTTTAGCCATCAGCCTAAGAATGTTTTTTAGTATTAGGAATCATAATTGTGAAGCATAGGGCATAGTGCCTGGCAAATAATAGATGTTGGAGAAAATGGTAGGAATTATTTTTATATTACATGTATTACATATTTCTTTTGATAAACATAGGGTCTTTTTTTTTTTTTTAAATGAAGATCCTGTAATTCTTTTTTTTTTTTTTAATTGTAGATGGACACAATGTCTTTATTTTATTGCTTTGTATGTGGTGCTGAGGATCGAACCCAGGGCCTCATGCATGCAAGGCAAGCGCTCTACCGCTGAGCTACAATCCCAGCCCAACATAGGGTCTTTTTAAAAATTTTTTTTTGTTTTAGTCATATTTGGATATGACACTTTTATTTATTTGTTTTTATGTAGTGCTGAAAATTGAATCCAGTGCCTCACACTTGCAAGGCAAGAACTCTCCTGAGCTACAACCGCAGCCCCTTGTGTGTTCCATTCTTTATGAATTTTTATGGGACTATTTTATTTGAGGTATCACAAATCTCCTCTATTCCTAAAGTAGTTCTATGATTTTTCCTATTCTATTTCTCTTTTTCTATTGTAATGACTTTTACACAACAATGACAAATTAATTTTCCAAAAATGGACAACTTTGTTAATAATGTTGCTTCACTTAAAATATTCTGTGGCACACCCATTGCTTATTCATTCAGGTCTTACAAACCCCTACCCATTCTTCTTGTGTTATTTCTGTTCTTTCCCTAAATATAATCTGTTTTCTAGTTACATTGAGTTTCTCATTACCATATGTTGTGGGGTAAACTGTGTTCTCCAAAAAGATATGTTCAGGTTCTACTTCTAGTACTTATGAATGTGAACTTATTTGGAAATAGAGTCTTAATTAAATTATGATATCACATTGGATTCGGACTGGTGTCCTTTTAGGGAGATGATAGAAGAGACAGGTACAGGCATAGAGAAGAAGGCCACATGAAGAGACACAGACAGGGCTGGGGCTGTAGCTCAGTGGTAGAGTGCTCGCCTAGCATGTGTGAGGCACTAGGTTTGATCCCCAGCACACATTAAAAAAACAAATAAATAAAATAAAGAATGTTTGGAGCATGATATTCCCTTAAAAAAAGAGAGAGACAGACATGACATGTTACAGTGGAAGCACAGACTGAAAGAGTGTGTCTACAAGCCAAAGAATGCCAAGGAGGGTGGGTGACCACTGGAGCCTTTAGAGAAAGTAGGCCTGCCAACACCTAGATTTCAGACTGCTGGCCTCCAGAACTGTAAAAGAATAAATTTCTGTTGTTTAAAGTTTGTGATACTTTGCTTTTGCTGCCATAGGAAACCAATACACCATATTGCTTTGTTTTTGCTCACGCTTTTTATTCTGCCTGGAATATCCCCACATCTAATCAGCAAAATCTTTAGAAAAGCAATTTTATGGGACCCTTGGGATAACAGTTTTTCTGGTACATATCCATAGTTTTCTTGTCTAGATGAGTAGTTTATGATGCAGCCATCACTCAGTCTCTTATCATTATTCTTTCTGTCCAGGGAAAACTCCTGAAGGGCAGCAATTATCTTTGTAATTTTCACCTTTTATAACAATGCCTTGCTTATAATGCTTCTTTAAGTCTTTATGGTCCCACTAGTTGGGATTAACTGCTTCATTTGAGAAATGTAAGGAGGAAAAGATCTCAAGTGTACTTAAAAATGGCTAGTTTATTTTCTTGAGAGATTATTCCTTAAACCCATGCTGTGCTTGCTACTTAAACTTAAAGCATAAAAGCCAGATGTAGAAACTTGGAATGGAACCACCATTTGACCCAGCTATCCCACTCAGTTTGTACCCAAAGGACTTAAAATCAGCATATTACAATGACACAGCTACATCAATGTTTATAGCAACTCAATTCACAATAGCTGAACTATGGAACCAACCTAGATGCCCTTCAACAGAGGAATGGATAAAGAAAATGTGGTATATGTACACAATGGACTAGTACTCGGCCTAAAGAAGACTGAAACTATGGCATTTGCAGGTAAATGGATGGAATTGGAGAATATCATGCTAAGTGAAATAAGCTAAACCCAAAAAAACCAAAGGTCAAATGTTTTCTCTGATAAGTGCATGCTGATCCGTAATGGGAGGGATGTTTATAGGAGAATGAAGGAACTTTGGATTGGGCAGAAGGGAGTGAGGGTAGGGGAAAGGAAGGGGTTTGTGGGGGTGAGAAGGTTGGTGGAATGAGACAGACATTATTACCCTGTATACGTGTATGACTACACTACTGGTGTGTCAGAGGAATGAGAAGTTGTGCTCTATTTGTGTACAATGTGTCAAAATGCATTCTACTCTCATGTATAACTAACTAATTAGAACAAATAATAATAATAAAAAAAAGCCCAGTGTAGTAACCTATGAGTCCCAGGGAGTCAGGAGGCTGAGTTGGGAGGATCACAGGTTTAAAGCCAACCTCCATAATGTAGCAAGACCCTGTCTTAAAATACAAAATTAAGAGGGATGGAGATGTAGTTCAGTGGTACAACACTCCTGGGTTCAATCCCTAGTACTGAAAAAAAGAAAGAGTTTAAAGTTCTTTAGAAGTGTTTTATTTATTTTTTTAAAAATTTTTTAGTTGTGGATGAACACAATACTTTTATTTATTTTATGTGGTGCTGAGGATCGAACCCAGTGCCTCACACATGCGAGGTAAGCGCTCAACCGCCGAGCCACAACCCCAGCCCTAGAGGTGTTTTAATAAATCAATGAAAGAGAAAAAAATTATGTAAAGTATTCCGGAGGGAAATACAGTAGAATCACCAAGTTACCAGACATAATTAAATCCATATATTACCAGTTAGGATCAAACTGTTTAGTACAAAGGACACCTTGATGCCCACATTGATGCTAGTGGAAAATTAAGAAAATGTTCTGTTCTGAAGTAGTGTATTCTGTGGATGCTGTTTTAAATATCAACATACTAAATGACAATTGACAGGGGCCAAGAAGAAATGAACTCATGTTCTAATTGAAGCCAAAGGCCAGATGAATTGGAATATGACAGGAGGAGATGTAAAAAGATAATTGCTGCAGTTTACTTTCTTGTCTTTTTTTTTTTTTTTTTTTTTTTTTATGGTGCAGGGGGAGGGCGTACCGGGGATTGAACTCTGGGGCACTTGGCCACTGAACCACCCTCCCAGCCCTGTTTTTGAATTTTATTTAGAGACGGCTCTCACTGAGTTGCTTAATGCATCGCTTTTGCTGAGGCTGACTCACAATCCTCTTGCCTCAGCCTCCTGCGACGCTGGGATTACAGACATGCACCACCGCACGTGGCTGCAATTTACTTTCTTAAACTCTAAGTACTAAAATAAAACAATTTCTTACATTTCTTTTTGATCCAATTTGGAAAGGATTTAATTAATAAAATAAAGCGGAGGGAAATGGTCTAGGTGGGGCTGCAGGGCTAGAGGATCCTTGTCCAGCACCCCAGAGGGCCTCAGGAGGGCAGTGCTGGGACCTATCTTGGCAGGAGCAGCCTCGACAACCAGAACCACTTTACAGACATTGTGTCTTCCTCACCACACCCATGGCTAAAGTACTGGCAGTAAACACCTGACAACTGCAATTTGTTATAAAGTGGCTCTCCTAGGCTGGGTTTGGCACATCACACATGCAAAGCAAGGAGACTTCAAGGGCTTCCCCAGTTAATTCTGGCAAAGAAAGAAAGAAAGAAGAAATGAAGGAAGGAAGGAAGGAAGGAAGGAAGGAAGGAAGGAAGGAAGGAAGGAAGAAAAAGAAAGAAGAAAACAAAAAGCTAAAATTCATAAGCAGGATTAATAGCCACTGAAGTGAAAACAGTGTGTTTCCCAACAGTATGGAGTCAGACTATCACTACAACCCCCCACTTTTAAAAAAGTCTCTGCCATTCTCCCCCAATTCAGGTCAAAGTTCATAGCAGTAATGCATAAAGTCCTTTGTAAAGCCTGTGTTCTCCCAGCATCAGAGTTCACAGGTCAAGTTCAGTCAGTCTGAAGAATCATAGGAGGATGTTCACTGTCTTCTTCCAGGCACAGGGCACTGGCTTCTTCCTTAAGACATGCTCTACCCACGGCACCCAGGTTGCCTGTGTAGGCTTCTAGGTTTGTGTCCTGCCCCTTACCAAGTGTTGTTGGAGATGAGGGCATGTAGGCACCTTTTGCTGCTGCTGTGCCATATGTCTGTGTTACTAAGGGGCAGAATCTACAATTTCACTGTCATCTCCATGCTGCCATCCAGCCTGTGCTGTTGCATCAGGGCACACCCGCCACCTTCCTGGGGATCCAAGTTGAACATAGACAAGTGGCTGTCAGAAGCTCCCACCAACAACGGAGGAATCTCTTGAATTGTGGCTAATGAGCAGAGGTTTGTATGGCCACAGAATGGCAGGCAGACTGTGGCAAAGGCTCTGCCCTGGTTGAACATTTTTGAGAGGCCAGGTAGCTGGTGGATGCCACCAGCCTTGCGAAGTAGCCAGTCCTGGTGATGGGCTCCTATGGGGTTTTTTCTTTGATAGTCTCAAGTGTGAAGATGTGCACAGTCTCAGTGCTGCTGGCCTCAGAGAGGAACATGGCATCCATGCTGAAGGCCAAAGAGCAGATGCTCACACACCTTTTAACTCCTCTCCCTTAATGGCAAACACCTTAATCACGGTCCCTTCTCAGAAGCCTGGCAAGTTTGATTCCACTTGTGTCAAAAGCCAGTGATGCTAAAGGGCTGTCATGAGCTGGGATCATGTTTGCAGCTCTCAAATTAATGGTGTGGAAGACCGCACATCTCTGATGGTTGCACTTCCTGGATATGCCAAGCAATTGGCATTTGCCATCGGTTATTGACAGTGCACACTAGCCCGCAGGGTTTGGGCGGGGGGGTCTCCCCGATGGTGTGCAAAATCTTCATGTTCCCAATGTTGTGTATGTATAGAGACTTTTCCAGGCACACGATGAACCTGTTGAACGTCACCGCCAGTATGGTGTTAGAGTAGCTGTAGTTGCAGATCTCGGTTCCCTTCTTAAGGTGGCAAACTTTTAGCTTCCTGGAAACCTTGAGACTAACGATGGTCCCTAAGCTAGCTGCTAGAGAAGAATCTCTCTAAAATGCACACACCTTCAGTATCAGCAAACAAAAGAGGGGCGACCGGGACCAGCTGCTCTTGCTGTCTCTTTCACTGCTGTATTGCCCTGTTTGAAGTTGGGGAAAAACAGCTAGCCGGCGCTGGCCTCGCTGGTCTTGCTCGCCAGGTTCGTGGCTGAGCGCGCCAGGGCCGCCCTTGCGGGCGTGTGCGGGGGCGAGTCCGGCTGTGCTCTGAGTTTGCGCCAGAACCGCTCGCCTGCTCGGTCGCCACCACTGGCTTCTGCAGGATCAACAACCGCCTCAAACCGGCCCCGCTCGTTTCAATTTCTTACATTTTAAATCAGAGATCGACACATTTTAGCCAGTTAATCAGACAGCATCTGGAGTAGATATTCTTGTTTTTCATAAAGGCCATAAACGTTATAAAGTTTTAAGAATCATAATCATAAGAATATGGAACACTGACTGGAAGTGTATCTTTCTCGAATTTGTCAAGGTGTTGACAAAGGAAGAAAAGTTGTTTTCTTCTTGGAGTGTACCCTAGTTTTTTAGTTGTTTGAAGGAATTACAATCCTTAAAAGTTGTCATTAGAGCCAAATGTGGTGGCACATGCTTGTAATCTCAGCAGCTTGGGAGGCTGAAGCAGGAGGATGGCAAGTTTGAGGCCAGCCTCAGCAATTTTGCCAGACCCTGTCTCAAAATAAAAAAAATTAAAAAGGGCTGGAGTATAACTCATTGGTAGAACGTCCCTAGATTCAATCTCTAGTAACAAGCACACACCATGACAAAGACGAGTGCATGAGGCTGGCTCGGTGGCTCACGCCCCGCAATCCCAGAACTTTGGGAGGCTGAGACAGGAGAATCCTGAGTTCAAAGTCAGCCTCAGCAACCGCGAGGCGCTAAGCAACTCAGTGAGACCCTGTCTCTAAATAAAACGCAAAATAGGGCTGGGGATATGGCTCAGTGGTCGAGTGCCCCTGAGTTCAATCCCTGGAACCCCCCCCCCCCAAATTACTAAATAGTGCATGAATGTTTGGATCAAGGGTATTACTGGGAACTGCCATATCAATGGAGGCCTACCAGCGAGGCTTCACAGTGGCAGCTTCCACTGTTAAACACTGGAGAAGTGAGATGAGAGTAAATTGCCAGTTCTATCTAAATTAAGGAGATGATATTGAAATGTCAATAACAATAAATTGGTGGTCTAATTTCCACCATTTATCCACTGCCGCTGTCTCCTGCAGAGACTTAACTTGTTTTTAATGACTGCTGAAAAGGTCAGCTCTCTGCTACAGGGTCATATCCAAGTAGCATTGTTAACTTTGCCATTTTTGTCTTCTGATGTCAGACTCTTATTTTGTGAATCCTGTTTCAGCCTGTTCAACAGCCAGTATGGTTGGGTAGCTTGGCTTGTTTTATCTCTTGAGATTTGATAGGTAGCTACTTAAAATTTGCCACATATTTAAACGCATGTGTCATGTCCACTAAATTTGTCTTGCAATGCTAGAGTAGATACTCCTCATTGTACACATGTTGACCTGAGGATTTTAATTTTGAAATGTTATTTACTTAAAGGTAAATAGCAAATATATTTTGTTTACTTATTTATTTTTTTTGGTACCAGGGATTGAACTCAGGGGCACTCGACCACTGAGCCACATCCCTAGCCCTATTTTGTGTTTTATGTAGAGACAGGGTCTCACTGAGTTGCTTAGCACCTCGCCATTGCTGAGGCTGGCTTTGAACTCGTGATTCTCCTGTCTCAGCCTCCCAAAGTGCTGGGATTACAGGCGTGCGCCACTGCGCCTGGCTAGCAAATATATTTTAGTGAAAATATGATAATCATTAGGAACCTGAAAAAGAGTAGATATAGTTTTATAATACCAAACTGATAAGAATATGAGATGTAATTATTCAAATGCTGAAATTCTGATTTAATAGGATAGTTAAATTATGACATATTACTGTATTAGTTTCCTATCATTGCTACCACAAATGATGCTAAGAACACAAATTAATTTTCTTATAGTTTTGGAGGTCAGAAATATGAAATTGGTCTCATGGGACTAAGGTGTCAGCAGGGCCATGTTTCTTGAGAATCCATTCCTTGCTTGTTCCAGCTTCTAGACCCTTGCTCATCTTGTTGGCTCATGGGTCCTTCATAGTCAAAGCCAGTAATTATTTCACTCTGATTTCTATTTCCAGATCACATCTCCTTCCCTGATTCGACTTTACTGTCTCCCTCTTTTTTATTTTTTTATTTGGTATTTGGGATGGGACTCAGGGGAATTGTACCTCTAAGGTACATTCCCAGCCCTTTTTATTTATTCATTTATTCATTTATTTATTTATTTAATATTTTTTAGTTGTAGATGGACATAATATCTTTATTTTATTTTTATTTTTATGTGGTGCTGAGGATCGAACTCAGTGCCTCATGCATGCGAGGCAAGCGCTCTACCACTGAGCCACAATCCCAGCCCCCCTTTTTATTTTTTGGGACGAGGTTTTGTTATGTTGCCAGGTTGGCCTTGAACTTGCAATCCTTCTGCCTCAGCCTCCCAAGTAGCTGGGATTACAGGCATGCACAATTGTGATAGGCACCTGTCTCCCTCTTTTATTTAAAAAAACCCTTATGATTACAAGGGTTGAGGGTAATCTTCCCATCGCAAAATCCTTAACTCAATCACACCTGAAATTCCTTTTGTCATGTAAGGTAACATATTCAAAGGCTCTGGAAATCAGGACATGGACCCTTTGTGTGGAGAGTCAACTGCCTCCCATAGTTCCTTAAAATAAAAATCTAATGAAAAATTTTTTCATTGAGGAGTTTAAAGTGCTATGGAATTAGCAATGAATATGTAAACTATTTTCTAGCATAATTTGCTTTTTTAAAAAATCGAATGCTTTGAAATAATTGTATATTTCAGAATAACCTGAATTTTTTGCATAACTGAAAAAAGATCCTTTCCATCTGGAGACATACTTCTTCTCACTCTTCAATTAGAGCAACATCCTTCCAGATTTTGTGTTTTCTTTTAGCTTTTTACTTCCTTTCAAGTCATATAACTCCTCTAGGGTGTAGTTTTAAATATATATCCTAAATCATTTGATTGTCTTTTAAAAGATGAAAGCCTAAAGTTTGTTTTGCTTTATTATACGATTGTAAGACTTTTTAATTGCACTTAATTAGAATAGGATGAAATCAACATAAACACAATCAGTAAAACAACAGCCTCTGAAGAGGAGGTATTGGAGTAATCACAAACTGCTCCATGTTGCTAAACGGATTTTCATTTCAAGATTCTGCTAATAAGAGCTTGACCAATGTAGAACTATAATATTTGCAATTTCACTAAGTAACTCGTAAGATGACTAAGTAATACATAAGATATTGGGCCTGAATGTGTTAAAAAGCAGTAATTTAAAAATCATATATGTGAGTTAAAATTGTTTATTGATATTTCTTGTTTATTTATTATTTTTTTAAATTTTTTTTTAGTTGTAGATGGACACAATATCTTTATTTATTTATTTTTATGTGGTGCTGAGGATCGAACCCAGTGCCTCAAGCATGCAAGGCAAGCGCTTTACCACTGAGCCACAATCCCAGCCCCTCTTGTTTATTTTTTAGTGAAATCAATAAAATCAGAAATGTAAGGAGGGGAGGAAATTAATTCTCAGTGCCAGTCTAGACTTCTTTTTTATATCTTAGATATCTGAAGATCAGAGCTATTTGCGGGTTTTTGAATTCATAAAACCAGGATTTGCAAACATAATTGGCATACCGGAGGAATCATCATTCATAGAAGATCTGAATAAACCCTCCTGAACACCTTTCTAAAATCCAGATTTGAAACTTCTTTTGATATTTTGTGAGAATTTTCATATTGTAGTAACAATCGCTATAGTTTCTCGGTTGTGCCTGTGTGGTTAATTAATGCTGACCCTGTAAGATTTGTTGTATTGGAGAACAAATGCTTATACTTCCCTCCCACATTCCCTGCATTTGGCCAGAAAGGCAAGCTTTGTTTTCTAACCATTTTTGAAGGGAGTGAACGAATCTAAGAAATAAAACTGGACTAGAAAACTAAAGATACAAAGAATGTCCCATTAGCCAGGACTTCAGTGGGCAGGGTGGGGGTGGGGTTGGGTTGCAAGAGGAGCTGAAAGTCTTAATTCTGTTTTTTTTTTTTTTGTCTTTCATGCAGAAAGGCAGTTCTTCTTTATCTCACTCAAAGGAATTAGTCCAGACGAGGAATCTTTTTTTCTTCATAGTTTTCAGATCTAATGTGAATGCTTTGGACAACATTCAGGCTAATGCAGTTGTTCTCAACCAGGGGTGATTTTGCTCCCCTGGGGACATTTAGCAATGTCTGAAGATATTTTTGGTTGTCACAACTGGGCTGTGTGTGGGTGCTACTGCATGTGTGAGTAGATACCAGAATTGCCGCTGAACATCCAACAATGGACAGGACGGCCTGCAACAAAGAATTAGCCCATCCAAATGTTGATCATGTGAAGCTGAAAAATCTTGGGTTAATTAGATGTTATTTGATTTTTGGCAGACTTACTTTGCTTTGATGTTAGATGAAAGGACAGTTTAAAATTTTTATTATAAAAGCATAAGCACTAGAGGGCAGTGCCTGCCCAGTAGTGGCAATGGATGTTTCTTTAGGGGTCCTTGAAGGAAGAAAAGGAGTTCCGGATTTAAGTAACCAGAAGATAAGTGACTGTAGGAGACACTTAAAGAACGATTTAAGTAATTCTAAATCAAAACACAGTTTTAATAACTACTGCTTGAAGTCAGTAAAAGTAGAGCAAACAGGCCCTCCCCCTTCTTTCCATAATGATGCCTCGTGAGCTTTTGCCAGAGAAAAGGGAAGATTCACCCTAGATTTTCACACGTAGAAACACCAACGTCATTGCCACTTACACTTCTATTTGCTGTCACATAGCAGGTGATGGAAAGTTGCTATTCCTAGGGCATGTGGATCATTGGAATGCTGTGGAAGGTGTGTCTGGAGCAGCGGAACAAACAAAGCAGACAGGCAAAACATCATGATTGAGCCTATTACACATCTCTGAGTCGGACTCAGCTCTTTGATTCTCTGAAACAGATTAATAATAACCCATGTGTTGCTTGAAGCTATTTACATGAGCTAACCATGGAAGAATGCAATGAAACTTTCTCCTAAGGTTCAGTCCAAACTTAAAAAGGAAACAATTGTTTTTCCTTTTTAACATCAGAGATCCAGACTCAAACCTGTTTTTGGTTATTTTAATAACAGTTGGTTCCTCCTTCCCCCAAATAGGACAAATCGCTTGCTAAATGCACATTAAATGTACACATTCCTTTTTTTTTATTGTTAAATAAGGTGTATGGCAAGGTGCAGAGAATAGACATGTGAATCTGACACTCAGCTTAAAAAAATAAATCTTCAACAATCCAGTTGAAGCCTCCTGTGCCCACGTCTCCAGCTGCATCCTTCTGACTCCAGCCCGCCATCATTCAGGAGCAAATGAGTTTGAAGCTGAACATTTCCATATATTTCCTCTTACTTGTATTACTTATGTTAAATATGCACAGTTATATATGATTTCTGCGTATTTTATATCTTATATAAATGACATCATTATTGTTCTTCTGTAATTTGGGTTTTTCCTTAAATATTAGGCTTGTAAGATTTATCCACATTGATACCCGTAGCTCCAGTTCTAGTATATCAACATTTTTGGCATTTGTATATTTTATAATGCAAATAATAATGTTATAAACATTTTCACATATATCTGAGTTTATTCATGTGTAAAAATTCTTTAGGGCAGGAGTTAGTAAACCATAGCTTGGACCATTGGCCTTTCACCTGTTTTTGGTTTTGGTATGACCCTCAAGCTAAGGTGGTTTTTACATTTCTGAATTTTTTTGTTTAGACGACTTTTTTTTTTTTTGTAGTTGTAGATGGACAAAATGCCTTTATTTTATTTGTTCTTTTTATGTGGTGCTAAGGATGGAACCCAGGGCCTCACGCGTGCTGAGTAAGCACTCTGCCACTGAGCCCCAGCCCCAGCCTTACATTTCTGAATGTTCTTTTAAAATTAGTTTTCAGCGTCCATAAATAACGTTTTAATGGAACAACCATACTCATGTATTTATATATTGTCCATGGCTGTTTGGAGACCTCATGAGTAGTTGTAATAGAGACTAAATGGCCTGAAAAGCCTAAAATATTTACTCTTTGACCCTTTAAAGGAAAAATTTGCTGATTTCTGCTCTAGTATATTCATGGAATGAAAATGTTGGATTGCATGTATTCATTTTTTGCTGCTTTATCATTAAATTTAGGTTTTAAAAAATGCAAAATCCATAATTGTTTCATTAGATTGTGTTATAAAACTGTGGAACAAATATTAAAAGAAATCTCTGAATATTATGCTCTTATGCTCTTATTTGGTTTACCTAATGAGGCTTTTTTTTGTTGTTGTTTTTGTTGTACTGGGAATTGAACCCAGGGGTGCTTAACTTCTGAGCTGCATCCCCAGCCCTATTTATATTTTATTTTGAAATGAGGTCTCCTTAAATTGCTGAGACTGGCCGGGCACAGTGGCTCATGCCTGTAATCCCAGCACTTTGGGAGGCTGAGACAGGAGAATCACGAGTTCAAAGCCAGCCTCAGCAACGGCGAGGCACTAAGCAACTCAGTGAGACCCTGTCTCTACATAAAACACAAAATAGGGCTGGGGATGTGGGTCAGTGGTCGAGTAACCCTGAGTTCAATCCCCCGTACCCAAAACAAAACCAAAACAAAACAAAACCAAAACAAAATTTCTGAGGCTGGCTTTGAACTCATGATCCTCTTGCCTTAGCCTCCCAAAGCTGCTGGGATTACAGGTGTGTGCCACCATACCCGGCTTAAAGTCATTCTTCACTTTTTTTTTTTTGTGGTGCTGGGGATTGAACCCAGGGTCTTGTGCACACGTAGCAAGCGCTCTACCAACTAAGTTATATTCCCAGCCCCCTTAAAGTCACTTTTAAATAGCCAACAATAAATCATCTAAAAACCTCACATCATTTGAACTGACTTTTTTGGTTATAGCTATATTGCCCTCTACTAGAATGTAAACTCCATAAAGACAGCACTTTTCATCTACTTTTGTTTATGCTGTGCTCATAGAAATGCCTAGCGTATCAAGAAGTATTTATTGGTTAAACAAATAAATATAAAGAACACCATCCAGCTGAATGAAAACTTGCAGTTCACTGAACTACTTGGATATTTAGAACAAATCACTTAATATTAAACAACATTGTATTTGGAATCATGTAAGACATTTCTTGTTTTCATCTAGATATTTTACACAGTAAACACATAGTTTGTGACTTTGCTCTCATGGTGAATAAAGATGATAATGAAAATAGCTAACACTTAGTAGGTACTAGGCACTTTTCTAAGTGAGTTGCATGTAAAGATTCATTTAATCCATATAACCACCTTGTGAGGTGTAGATACTAATATCTCCATTTTGTTTTGGTACTGGAGATTGAACTCAGGGGCACTCGACCACTGAGCCACATCCCCAGCCCTATTTTGTGTTTTATGTAGAGACAGGGTCTCACTGAGTTGCTTAGCACCTCACTGTTGCTGAGGCTGGCTTTGAACTTGCGATTCTCCTGTCTCAGCCTCCCTAAGTGCTGGGATTACAGGCTTGAGCCACTGCGCCCGGCTAATATCTCCATTTTTTAAAAAAATATTTTTTAGTTGCAGATGAACACAATACCTTTTTTCATTTTATGTGGTGCTGAGAATTGAATCCAGTGCCCCACACATACGAGGCAAGTGCTCTACCACTGAGCTCCAGCCCAGCCCCAGCCCCTTATATCTCCATTTTTACCAGTGAGGTAACTAAACAGAGAGTTTAAATAATTTACATAAGCTTGTAATGGCCCAGAGTCTGTGCTGCTCCCACTTGATACCCTGTCTGATGGCTCTGAACTGGACTGGGTGCAAACAAAGGTTGGTATTCCCTCTAGTAGTAGTAGCACTACTAGTAGTAGTAGTAATACTTTGCACATGGTTACAAAGCTAGTCAGTGGCAGAGCAGAGATTTTTTTTTTATTTTGTATTTGGTTGTTGATGGACACATATATCTTTATTATATTCATTTATTTTTATGTGGGGCTGAGGATCGAACCCATTGCCTCATGCATGCGAGGCAAGCACTCTACCACTGAGCTACAATCCCAGCCCCCAGAGCAGAGATTTGAACCCAAACTATTTGGAACAATTATATTGTTTAAACCTGGAAGGGATCTGTGAAGTCTTTCAGCCTAATCCTTTAAGTTAAGCTCTGCAATAGAAATATAATAGGAGCTAGTTTTTTGGGGGGTACTGTGGATTGAACTCAGAGATACTTTACCACTGAGTTACATCTCCAGTCTTTTTTTTTTAATTAAAAAATATTTTTAGTTGTAGATGGACATGATATTTTTTTATGTGGTGCTGAGGATTGAACCCAGTGCCTCACAGTACTAGGCAAGCACTCTACCACTGAGCCACAACCCTATCCCCCACCTCGATCAGCCCTTTTTATTTTTTATTTTGAAACAGTGTCTCACTAAGTTGCTAAGGGTCTTGATAAAAATTGCTGAGGCTAGCCTGGAACTAGTGATCCTTCTGCTTTGGTTCTCCCAAATTGCTGGGATTTACAGGCATGTACCACTAAGCCTGGCAATAGGAGCTACTTTTTCATTAAGATTTTTTAGTAGCCACATAAGAATTCTTTTAAATAGTGGGACACAGTGGCGCACGCCTGTAATCCCAGCGGCTTGGGAGGCTGAGACGGGAGGATCATGAATTCAAAGCCAGCCTCAGCAATGGTGAGGTGCTAAACAACTCAGTGAGATCCTCTCTCTTAATAAAATAAAAAATAGGGCTGTGAGTGTGGCTCGGAGGTTAAGTGCCCCTGAGTTCAAACCCCAGTACCAAAAAAAAAAAAAAAAAAAAATCATTTAAGTAGATGAAATTAATTTGAATTGAGAATTTAATGCAGTATATAAATGTTATCATTTACATTACTTTTTCATATTAAGTATTTAAAATGACATGTATATTTTACAAATGTGACACATCTGAATTTGCAGGAAGCACAATTTCTTTTTTTCATGGTGCTGAGAATTGAACCCAGGATCTTAGGCAAGTGTTCTATCACTGAGCTACAACCCCAGCCCAGAAAGCACATTTTTTTGGTACTGGAGATTGGGCACTCAACCACTGAGCCACATCCCCAGCCCTATTTTGTATTTTATTTAGAGACAGTTCTCACTGAGTTGCTTAGCACCTCACGTTTGCTGAGGCTGGCTTTGAACTCAAGATTCTCCTGCCCCAGCCTCCTCAGCCACTGGGATTATAGGCGTGCACCACCACGGTTGGCAAGAAAGTACATTTTGAATGATGAATAGCCACATGAAGCTAGTAGCCACTAGTTGAATGAAGTAGCTCTAAATTATAGAAGGAATCCATACCTTGAAAACACATAATTTGGCCAAAGTCATACAGTTAGTTGAGTGATTCATAGGTACAGGTAAAAATCTTATGATTCTGGGGGTGGGTGTTGGTGGTGGTGGGAGGGGAGTGGTAATAGTATGATTGACGGTAAATGAAAGTTTCTAAAACTACTTGGACTAGGGCAGATCCTTAAAATTACAGGGTGGTATGAGATCTCCTAGAGCTGCTAAATGGATTGGTTTTAGTGATCAAGAAGTCATTTGTTCACATTCTGAACTAATATTTACTTAGTTACTTATTCACGTATTCATCATGCATTATTGCCTGCCTAATATGGCAAAAGAAGTAAATATGTATCATATACCCTTGTCATATCCCAGGGCAATGAAAAGTCCTGTTGTCAATTATGGGTTTTGTTTTTTTTGGTACTGGGGATTGAATTCAGGGGTACTCGACTACTGAGCCACATCCCCAGCCCTATTTTTTTTGTGTGTGTGTTTTATGTAGAGACAGGGTCTCACTGAGTTGCTTAGCGCCTCGCCATTGGCCTCGCCGTTGCTGAGGCTGGTTTTGAACTCGCGATTCTCCTGTCTCAGCCCCCCAAGGTGCTCAATTATGTTTGATTGTTTCACTAGCCATACTATTTAGTTACTAGTTCTTTATCAATTATAGGCACAGTTGTGAGAAGTTCTAATTATGTGCAGAAGAGTAGGTTTGCTACCCAAAAAACTATATGATTCTGGCTTGCAATCAGCTTGAAATCTAGTGGGAAAGTAATATTAGTATAGAAATTTAGTATAATCTTTAAACTGTAGAGCTAAAGTGCTAAATACTGAAAGGACTCGGTTTATGGTTCCAGAAATGCAGAAGGGAAAGAGAAAGAGAGAGGGCTGGGATTGTGGCTCAGTGGTAGAGCACCTGCCTCGCGTGCGTGAGGCACTGCGTTCGATCCTCAGCACCGCATAAAAATAAATAAAATACAGATATTGCGTCCATCTACAACTAAAAAAAAATTAAAAAAAAAAAGAGAGAGAGATCATGTGGATCCTGAGTTAAAATGAAATATCTGGTTCTTTCAAAACAATTTCATATTAATCATAGTAGATTAGGAGTATTTGCACATTATAGAAGCAGCAGATTTTAAATTGTTTTTCCTGGAATGGAAATGGCCCTTGAAAAAAAATTAATCCATAGTCCTAAAGACAAATATTTCTGTATATTTCCTTCCAAGTGTTTTGAAAACATTTAAAAAATATTTGCTATCATAGAACATATTTTTTATTATATTTTTTAGTCTCTTAAAATTAGGTCATAAGCATTTGTTTTAGTGTTCACAAATATTATTAAAAATGCTTAGATGAGTCAGATGTAGTGCCACATGCCTGTAATCCCAGCAGCTCAAGAGGCTGAGGCAGGAATATTGCAAGTTTGAGACCAGACTCAGCAATTTAGCAAGGCCCTAAGCAGCTTAGTGAGACTCTGTCTCAAAATAAATAATGATGATGATGATAATAATAATAATAATAATAATAATTTTTATTTTTTTATTTTTGGTACCGGGATTGAACTCAGGGGCACTCGACCCCTGAGCCACATCCCCAGCCCTGTTTTGTGTTTTATGTAGAGACAGGGTCTCACTGAGTTGCTTAGCGCCTCGCCATTGCTGAAGCTGGCTTTGAACTCGCGATTCTCCTGTCTCAGCCTCCCTAAGTGCTGGGATTACAAGTGTGAGCCACCGCGCCTGGCTATAATAATAATTTTTAAAGGGGCTGAGGATGTGGCTTAGTAGTTAAGCACTCCTGGGTCCTGGGTTCAATCCCTGCATCAAAAAAAAAAAAAAAAAAAGCCTAGAAAAAGTGTTCCAAAATTTGTTCAACCCTCTCCCAAGTTCAGACATTTATTACATTTTTCCATATTTGATGCTTCAGTGACTATCCTCATGTATAACTCTTTTTCATAGTCAGGATTTTTCCCTTGGATCTGATTCCTGGAATTGGAGCTGCCAAGCTGAAGGGTATAAACATTTTTAAGGTTCTTGATACATTTTGACAAATTGCTTAATGAAAGGTTGTCCCCATTTGCATTCTTACCTCAGTGTGACAGGGCCCATTTAATGACCGTCACAAGTACCAAGGTAGTCTCATTTGCTTATTTATATATATATATATATTTTTAGTTGTAGATGAACACAATACCTTTATTTATCTTATGTGGTGCTCAGGATCGAACCCAGTGCCTCACACATGCAAGGCAAGCGCTCTACCACTGAGCCACTACCCCAGTCCTCATTTGCTTTTTAGTGCCAAGTTGGAGATAAAAATGTTTTTTTTTAATTGTTATACTATAAAGTCTTTGATAACTATTATTATGAGTATTTTACCATATTTATGGTAATTCCCTATTTATATTACCAATATTTACTTTTTTTTTCTTCAAGTTTTTATCAGTTTCTTGGAGTTCTTGATGTATCAAAACATCTGTTTTTTAAAAATGAACATTGTTAATAGTTTTTTTAAAGATAATCTTCCTTAAAATACCAGTTTTCAACAATCTTTTCTTTTCTTTTTGTATCTTATTTGTGAAAAACACCCAGTTTCACTTCTTTTTAGTCATTTTCTTTTCTCTTCTTCTTTTTTCCCCTACTGTACTGGGGATTGAACCTAGGAGGTTTTACCACTGAGTTATACCCCTACTTCTTTTTGTTATTTTCATTTTGAGACAGGGTCTCACCAAGTTGTCCAGGCTGGCCTCAAACTTATGATCCTCTGCTTCAGCCTCCTGAGTAGCAGAGATGAGGCTATTGCCCCTGGCTCTTTTTATGCACTCTTTTTTTTTTTTTTTGGTACCGGGGATTGAACTCAGGGGTACTCAACCACTGAACCACATCCCTAGCCCTATTTTGTGTTTTATGTAGAGATAGGGTCTCACTGAGTTGCTTAGCGCCTCACCTCACTGTTGCTGAGGCTGGCTTTGAACTCGTGGTTCTCCTGTCTCAGCCTCCCAAAGTGCTAGGATTACAGGCATGCGCCATGGTGCCTGGCTAATGAGCACTTTCTGTGCTGTTAGTGGTTATGTGCTCAAGTGGTGTAAACTACCTTTTTTTTTTTTTTTTTGTACTGGGAATTGAACCCAGGAGTACTTAACTACTGAGTCACATCCCTAGCCCTTAAAAAAAATATATATATATATATATATATACACATATATTTGTTTAGAGACAAGGTCTTGCTAAGTTGCTTAGAGCCTTGCTAAGTTGCTGAGAGGCTGGCTTTAAACTTGCAATTCTCCTGCCTCAGCCTCCCAAGCTGCTGGAATTACAGACAGGTCATTGTGCTCGGTAAAACTACTTTTCACTAAGCAATGTTTAAAGAAAAATAAAATTATGAAGATAAGTCTTATGCAAAATCTACATAGGGGATACCAAAGTATAGTTAAAATGCTTTTGAGAAAAAAAGCTTTTGAGAATACTTATTTTTTACTTTGGATTATCTGTATCAACTATTTTCTTAGTGGTATCAGTAGAGTGTGAATGTGAAAAAAAACTCTTTAAAAATTAACTTTTTGGGGCTGGGGCTCAGCACAGAAAAAAATGTTGAGGTGAAAGTCATGTGAAAACATTTTTAGGTTTAAAATTTGGAAAGTGATAGTTTGGTTTGGAAAGGAGGAATAGGCTATGCATGTTCATTTTTTGTTTTTGAAATTTTTTGGTGCTCTAAAACCTGAAGTGTACTTTATTGATTTTCAATGCTAAGACTTCTTTTTTTGTTTTTTTTTAAGTTAGGTTTGGTTTCTATGGGATGCAAACTTTTCTGTAGTAGCTGAAAGCAAAAACTTCTGGCCACTTTTTAATTTCTTCTTTCTTCATGGTTTTAAAAGAGTCCCTTGCCTCCTCTGTTTGTCATTACGTGTACTGAAGGACAGAATTGAAAATGCAAAACAAGACAGCTATACAGGAGGGTTTTCTTTTTAAAGAAGTTGATAGACAAATGGCACAGGGTTCACTGTTCTTGCCAGCTGAGAGTTTAGCTTCCAGAAAACGCTACTTTAGGGAAACAAGTGAGGTAGTGTGGAGGCCCTGAAAGGCTTCATTGACACAACAGCCGGGAGGCTCTTGTAGCACATTGTCTGGTATGTGGTGCCCTTCGGAAACCAGCTCTCAAGATTTCTACACTCCTCAACCTCCCCCAAACTTCAAATATTAGGGTCCCTCCAACATAGTTGGTTTTCCAAGTGAAATTCCTGAAAGGTATTTGGTTTTGAGTTTTGTTTATCTTTTGCCTTTGGATGTCAGGCACCGATTCCAATGGGCACTGGCTTATTTGGTAGGAACACTGGGGATCTGGGTGGGAGGGCTGCAGTTCCCTGAACAAATCCATAGTGCAGCACTGTTTTGTTTGTTTTTTGAACCAAAATCTAAGAGCTACTGCAAAAGGAATTGCTGGGGTAGGAGAAATGAGGCAAATTTGAGGCTGACAATTTAAATCATTACTGCTAGTTTCTTAGTTGTGTAGGTTTTTTTGTTTTTTGTTTTTGTACTAGAGATTGAACCCAGGGGCACTTAACCACTGAGCCACATCCCCAGCCCTTTACAAATTTTTTTTTTTTTTAGTTTTGAGACAGGGTCTCACTAAGTTGCTCAGGGCCTCACTGAAGTTGCTGAGGCTGGCTTTGAATTTGCAGTCTTCCTGCCTCAGCCTCCTGAGCCACTGGGATTAAAGTGTACGCCCCCATGCCCAGTAGTTTCTGAGTTTTCTTGAAGGTTGATCCAGAGAGATTTAAATTTGCACTAAAGAATGGTCTTTCCAAGGTATTGAAGTTATTAAATTTGTATCAGTGAAGTTGTGAAATCATTTGTAGACTTTGAGAAGGCTCCTCCCAGGAAAAAATGCAATTTTTCTGTGGCATGTTGGTTTGCTAGAGAAGTCCAGGGCCAGGGAATTTCATTCTCAATGGTTTTCATTCAAGTATTAATAGAGCTCCTAGGAGCTGAGTGTAGTAGTACATTCCTGTGATCCCAGCAACTCTGGGTGCTGAAGTAGGAAAATTCTAAATTCAAGGCCATCCTTTGCAATTTAGTGAGACCCTGTCTCAAAATGAAAAAAGGGCTGGGGATGTTGCTCAGTGGTAGAGCAACCTGGGTTCATTTTCTAGTATCTAAAAATAATAATAGAGTGAGGTGAGGCAGGTAGGGTAAGCACTGAGCTCAGTGTTAGAGCCTACCTGGGTTCAATGCCCAGTACTAAACTATGGCAGATCCTTAGAGATTAGCAATCCTTCCCTTACTCTGCAGAGAGAACTAAGCCCAGAAAGGTGACTTGCTGAAGGTTATTTGTTGAAATCAGTGGCAGACTCTTAATGAAAACCAGACCATTTTACTCCCCATGTGGTATTTGTCTGTTCTACTGTTGTCGAAATTACTTTGTAGTTGTTAGAGATCAGTTCAAGACAATATATAGTGAGTGTTAAATTTAATAATCTATTGCCATTGCACATGGTGAGAGTTCACTGTTAACTGGCGTTATCTGCAAGTGTGATGGATTTTCAAGACTAGAAATGGCTGTGGACGTTACAAAAGAATCCGAAAATCTGGTCTTTGGTCTATGTTGCTTAGGGAACATCCATGAGGAAACTACACGTCTCTTGAAGGGTACAGTCCTTCAAGTTTGAAGAAATCTTTCAGCGTGTGTGTCTAGGAAATGCCACTGCTGAGCATCCTGCAGGTGGACAGGGAAAGGGACACCTTGTGCTGAAAACTCACTCTTTTCCCAGTCAAAACTGAAACCAGAGGGTTTGGGAGTCTGCTGTGGGAGGGGAGGTGGAATCCAAGTGATTCACAGATTTCTGAGTAAGCTTGCAAAGGCCATTTCACTTCCGAGGATGAACCTAGGTTGCTGGAACTTCATGACAGGAGGCGTCTACGCGGAGGCCTGTTGCCAGAGTTAGTTCTTGGTCTTCATATTTGATCTCTTCTTACCTCTATGCCATGTAGTTTTCCTTTCTTTAGAGGATTGCTGAAAGCAAAAGTAACAATTGTAACCATCTGCCACTTGAACAAGAGATTTATTACTTTTAATTGAGGATGCTTGTTCTAACAGGAAAAGAGTATGCACATCAGAGAAGCAAGCCTGTGGCAGTCGCTTCTTAGACTCTTTGGCCTCCCTGGGTGTGTAATTTGGTCGTTGCTCAGCAGTTAGGTTGCGGGGTGGAGGGTGGTCTCTGAAGAGTAAGCAGCAGGTATGAATTTTAGAAGCCAGAGAGACCAGTAATGGTTTAGGGAACCGAAAGGGAAGTACCTAAGCAATGCGGCTGGAGTTTAGAGCAGAGAGTGGGCCTTAGGGTTTCTGCACAAGGACTGAAGAGGGAGGATGAGAGCAACAGAAGGAAGTTGACTCCAGATCCTTGAAAGCTGTGTTAAAGACAGTGAACTCTGATTCATGGGCAAGGGGGAATATGAGTGTCAGATTTAAATTTTTAGGTCATTTTGATTGCAGTGTGGAGATGGATTAGGGAAGAGGGAAGATGAGAAACAGTAGAATCAATGAGACTAATTAGAATACTTTGTAGGACTTGAAGAGAGACGGGTTGATGGCCTGAACCAGTAGAGGCAAAACCCTGAATAGCAATTTTGGTACTCAGCGCAAACAGCTCAAAATTGACCTTCAAATAACTCTGTAATTCAAGACATAGCTTGCAAACTGGTGAGACTGGTAATATGTCTTTTGATAGTGTTAAACCCAAACTCTCAAAGACTGAGAGATCTGTGAAAAAAAAAAAAAAGTTTATTAGCTATTATAGACGGAGTCAGAAAGAAAGAACAGGTCCTGGGACAAGTTCCCACGGTCCCCAACTGCAAGGCTAGGTAGTGGTAGGAGAAGTGACTGCTGGATCTAAAAATTCAGAGTGTTTTACAATGAAAATTTTGGGGAAGAGAAAGCACAAATTGCTTACATCGGGTATAGATAAGAGGGGTAAGAGAAAGCGGGTAAAGTTTTGGGTTAGGAGGGCAGACTGTAAGAAGTATTGCTGCTTCTTGATTGATGTTGTAGCAGAATGTGATGGTGAGGGGCTGGGGCTGTAGCTCAGTGGTAGAGCGCTTGCCTAGCATGCATGAGGCACTGGGTTCGATCCTCAGCGCCACATATAAATAATGAATAAAATAAAGATCCATTAACAACTAAAAAAAATTAAAAAAAAAAAAGAATGTGATGGTGCATTGATGGTTGACTTCCTAGGTGTCCCCTCTTCCCGTGTGTGTGTGTGTGTGTGTGTGTGTGTGTGTGTGTGTGTTTGTGTGCAGTGCTAGAGATGGAATCCTAGCACTCATACACAGGGCCTCACACATACCAGGCAAGCCCTGTGCCTCTGAACCACACGCCCAGCCCTTGGGGTTTTGAGTCAAGGTTTCAACACACTTTAGGAATGTGAAACAGTTCTGTGGTTGGTTTGGGCAGAAGATGTGAGCTGATTAACTTTTTTGTTCTCTGCTTCTTGAAATTAAATTTAGGACATCTCAGAATTTTTCTCGGGCTGGGGTTGTGGCTCAGTGGTAGAGCGCTTGGCTAGCATGCGTGAGGCACTGGGTTCGATTCTCAGCACCACATACAAATAAATAAAATAAATAAAGATCCATCAACAACCAAAAAAAAATTAAAAAAAAAAAAAAGATTTTTCTCTTATCAATAGCTTTAAATTTCATCATGTATTCTGGATAATCAGGTGCTATTCTTTTAAAATAATTCTGAAGAAAATAGCAACAAAAACAATGCTGTCTGCTTTAGATTTTGGTGTTCAAGGGCAAAGCATATTCAGCTCCCATGCTAATGAGATTTGGGAGATGCTTAGGAAGTATGATATATGAATAAAACTTTGGAAGGAAAAGATTTGAAGTTAGTTTTAAGTTGTTTTTAGTTGAAACAGGAACACATGCTATAGTATAATCAATTAGTACTAAAGGTAAACAATGAAAAGTAAGTCTCTTTAATGAGAATCAACCACTGTTAATGTTTTTTGTGTATTCTTTAGGATTTTTTTTTTTTGGTGCCTTTGTAAGCTTATGTTTAATATTTTTCCCTCCCTCCCTTCTTCCTTTCCTTCTTTTTTTTCCCTGGCACTAGAGATTGAACCCAATGCATTCTACCACTGAGCTACATCCTCAGCCGTTTTAATTTTTTTATTTTGGGACAAGGTCCAACTAAGTTGCTTAGGCCCTCACTAAGGGCTGCTTAGGCCCTCACAAATTTGAAGGGCTGGCCTCAAATTTGTGACCCTCCTGCCTCAGCCTCTGAGCCACTTGGATTACGGGCATGGGCCACCACACCCAGCTGGGCATTCCTTATAGGGATGGATTGAAGCTGGCTATAACTGCTCCTTCACTAATTAAAGATCTTCCAGGGGAGGAGGCTGTCACTGCTGTGAATGTTGACCATACTCCCCTCTAGCAGAAACACATTCTTGTCCATCCACAGCTGTCACCCTGTTGTATCCTAAATTGACCCACTATCATAATTGTTTCTTTGGGCACTCTTGCCATAATGAGAAATATAAAGTATTTGTAAAAGACACAGAATAGGTTTACTGGCTTGAATAGGAAGTGGTGTCAGGAAGAAATGAGAAATGAACCATTTGTTTAAGGCGACCTCTCATTAGTTCCTCCTTTTAATTTAAGCACACTTAGTCTTTTTTTTTTTTGTACCAGGGATTGAACTCAGGGGCACTCGACCACTGAGCCACATCCCCAGCCCTATTTTGTGTCTTATGTAGAGACAGGGTGTCACTGAGTTGCTTAGCGCCTCGCCATTGCTGAGGCTGCCTTTGAACTCTCGCTTCTCCTGTCTCAGCCTCTCTAACTGCTGGGATTACAGGCGTGCGCCACCGCACATGACGACACTTAGTCTTCTCTCTGCTGATGTTGAAAGAATTAGTTTTAGATGTAGTCATTTACCAGTTGCATAATCTTGGGTAACATCTCCAGGCTTCATTTCCCCCATCAGTAAAGTGGGCATAATTCCCAGCTGGCATAAGTGTTGGTTAGGTTTAAAGAACCAATGGATGGAGGTGAAAGGGCCTGTGTTTCATTTTACTTTTTCCCAAGGCCTTGGAAGAATGGAGTTGATAAAACAATGTGTTATCTGACCCAAGACAATAGACAGAAGCATATTCTCTTCTTTCCTGGGATGTGGCTATCCTCATAAGCCTCCCACACCCCGTGTGCTTTATTAAAACTATTCCTTAAAGTTCATTACATTCAGGGCATTCTTAACAGATTTCTTTATATTTGTGTTAGTGCTTTATGGCTTCCAGAGGGACTTTAGCAACAATTATCTAATTTGAACCCACTAACAAACCTTCTGGGATAAGGCATGTTTTGTTTCAGTGTAATAGATGATATAACTGAGGTTGAGAGAGATTGATATAAATAAATAGAGTTTCAGAGTAGACACATAAATTGTTGGAGCTAGAAATCATTCACTTCTAAATTTCAAATGCTCTTCCACTTATAATGGGTCATGTCCCAATAGTTGAAAAAAAATCATTAACAGAAATGTGTTTAATAAACCTAACTTACCAAACAGCTTAGCCACACAGTATACTATAGAGGGTCAGTCAGGTTTCCCTCCCCAACCCCCCACTGCTGATTGTTGGATGTTTGGGGACTGTGACTCCCTGCTACTGTCCAGCATTGAGAGAGAACATTTAATGCAAGTAGCTAGCCCAGGAAAAGATCAAACTTCAAAATTTGAAGTATAATTTCTACTGAATTCATATTGATTTTGTACCATAGTAAAGTCGAAAAATTCTAAGTTGCACTATTGTCAGTTTGTACTTTAAGACTGCTAAGGAAGATGTGGCTTCCCCAATCTCACTCTGCCTGGGCTTGAAATTCTTGAGTGTGTTTCTCCAAATCATTTTGCTTCCTAAGGTAAATGCATGCCACTTCTAAAATCTTTTGTTGTTGTTGTTGTTGTTGAAATAATAACATCAGCAAGGTATGTTATAGTTTGCAAAGCACCTTAAAATCCATTGACTCATTACAAGAATCCTATGGGGTGAGAAAGTATGAGTAATTCCATTTTTCAGATGAGGAAATAGATTTAGGAATTGACACCCATCCAGTATCAACCAACAATAAAGAACAGGGCTGAAATGGAAACCTGGCCTTCCACAGGCAAATTGAATGTCTTTTTATACTTTCATTATTATTATTATGTTTTTACTGTGCTCTGTAATTCTTTTTTAAGTACTCAAACTAGGGCTGGGGTTGTGGCTCAGTGGTAGAGCGCTTGCCTCGCACGTGTGAGGCACTGGGTTCGTTTCTCAGCACCACATACAAATAAATAAATACAAGTTCACACTAGTTAACTTCTTGTAGATATTATTAAAAACATTTTAAAAAATGTAGTTGTTGATATAACTTTATTTTTTATTTATTTATATGTGGTGCTGAGAATCGAACCCAGTGCTTCACATACGCTAGGCAAGCGCTCTACCACTGAGCCACAACCCCAGCCCTATTAAAAACATTTATTGAGCACCTGTGTAAACTGCTCACTATCTAGTTGGGAGAAAGGTAAATATACAAATGGTTACACTTGAAGACAAAACATACTTTGCAACTTGGAGACTTAATAAATGTTTATAATGACAGCATGATGACAGTTTTTACTTCAGCGTTAATAACCACAATCACATTTTGCAAAAAGTGGGAGAAAGACGTCACATCCTGCATACCCCCCCCACACTGTGTAACCCACCACACACCCCAGGGGAAAGCATCTGAATTCTACATTTCAGTAAGTCACTAGCATTTTCTTGGCGTGTTAATCTGTAGGAAATTACAGTCTGTAGTGTTGTAGTGTATCATCAGAGAATGTCAAGTAGATTACAGTATTATGTTACTCTAATGTTACTGCCCAGCATTGTTTTGGTCTTTTTCTTTCTAACAGATACATTTATTAGAATTCATTTCATGGGAAAAAAAAAGATTTGAAGTAATTTCTTTTATAAACAGCATAGCGCTTGTTTGATAATAAGGACTTTGCTGACTTCTGTCCTCTTGCTCTTTTTAGGTCATAGCTGGTTGTTGGTCTGCTTGTCCTTCTAGTGTTCCTGAGCAACATGAAGCAGAATCTAAAGGTGGAAGAATGAATCCAAAACATAGAGATAGAAGATTAAACAGGATAGTGTGTTGAGAACTCTAGATTTGAAATTAAAACAAAGAGTAAAACTCTCCTGTCTGCTGAAGAATTAATTGTACCCAGAGAAAGTCTGGCCTTGGTTGGTCATTACTGAGAGATGATCTCTTGGCCCCTGGAATGTCTTGCCTCATAGGACTGTCTTTGTTTGCCTGGGAAATTTGGCCACCACATGGCTGAACAATATGATTTATAATGGGGGTTTTGGAACATACCATATCAGTTTTGAAGGTCAGCCATGTGGGTAAGTCCCCCCAAAAACTTGGATATGCTTGCCTGGTTGGCTGTACTGTTAGCATTGTCACATACCAGAGCTGGGAGGAGGTAGCATTGTCTTGAACTCCATGGAGAACATGGAAGCTTTGCTTTTGGGCCCCTCCCAGATTTTGCCCTTTGTGTCTCTTTTTGTGACTGGCTCATTTGTATCCTTTTGCTAAATAAAACTTTAATTGTAAATATTGTGCTTTTCTGAGTTATGTGAGTCATTCAGGCAAATTATCAAACCAGAGGGGCTAGTGGAACACCCGAATTTGTGATTGGTGTCTGAAATGAGGGCATCCTTGTGGAAGGCTGACCTCTTACCCTGTGAAGTCTGGCCTAACTCTGGGTAATTGGTGTCAGGCATCATTGCATTTCCCAAAACCCACTTTTAGATTTAGATTTTGGTACTTTCTGGTTTGGTGACTGCCCTCAGCTTCAGTATTTTTAATCCTTAATCTGGGGTTAATTGTGTTTTGTTTTCTTCACAAGGTTAATTATGAAAATCAAAAATTAAATAATGCGCTGGACACGGTGGTGCATGCCTGTAATCCCAGCGGCTCAGGAGGCTGAGGCCGGAGGATCACGAGTTCAAAGCCAGCCTCCACAACTTAGTGAGGCACTAAGCAACTCAGTGAGACCCTGTCTTTAAATAAAAATGCAAAATAGGGCTGAAGATTTGGCTCAGTGTTTAAGTGCCCCTGAGTTCAATCCCCAGTATCAAAAAAAATTGTAAGAGGCCATCAAAATATTTAAATATTATCATAATGTAACTAAATGGTGGGGATAGATGTGGCAGAGGTATGGATGGCTTAGGCAAGACTTTCAATTATTTATGACACAAATAATAGTTGAATTATATTGCATGTAGGGCTTTGGAACAGAGGACAAGTCAGGGTCCTGTCCCTGTGGGCCTTATGTTCTATTCAGTGAAAGAAATAATAAGACAAATGAGGCAAATAATTAAACTGCAGTAATTGTGAAGGTAGCGAACAGGATGACACTGTAACAATCCCACTGAAAGAGGAACTTCTAGAGCTGGAATTGTGGCTCAGTGGTGGAGCGCTTGCCTCGCATGCGTGAGGCACTGGGCTTGATCCTAAGCACCACATAAAAATAAATAAATAAAGATATTGTGTCCATCTACAACTAAAAAAATATTTTTTTTAAAAAAAAGGAACTTCTTAAGACAGGGTGGCTAGAGAAAGGTCTTAGAGGAGCTGATGTTTGAATAAATATTTTAAGGAAGAAAACAAGAATATTTCATACAGAAGGAAGAGCAAGAGCAAAACCCTAGCCGGGTGCAGTGGCACATACCTGTAATTCCAGCACTTAGGGAGGCTGAGACAGGAGAATCGCGAGTTTAAAGCCAGCCTCAGCAATAGCGTGAGACCCTGTCTCTACATAAAACACAAAACAGGGCTGGGGATGTGGCTCAGTGGTCAAGTGCCCCTGAGTTCAATCTCCAGTACCAAAAAAAAGAAAAAAAAAAAAAAAAAAAAAAAGGAGCAAAACTCTGAGGTAGGAAAGAAGTTGGTGTGTTTGAAGAACAGAAAGGAGGTCTACTCAGAGGATACAAGTTGGAGATATGTGTGGGTCAGATGATAAAAGGCCTTATGTGCCAAGGAAAGGATTTGGATTTTTAAGAGTGATGTGAAGGGTGGATGTTGTTTTTCTTTAACTTTTTTTTTGTGGTGCTAGGAATCGAACCCAGGGTATTTTCATGGGAGGCAAGCACTCTACCAACTTAACTATACCCCCAGCCCTTTAATATTTAGTATTATTATTTTTTAGTTGTCCATGGACTTTTAAAAAAAATTTATTTATATGTGATGCTGAGAATTGAACCCAGTGCCTCACACATGTCAGGCAAGCACTCTAACACTGAGCCACAACTCTAGCCCAAGTGTGGATGGTTTTAAGTAGACAAGTGGTATGAATTGTTTTAAGAAGACCTGCCATCGGCCAGGGATGTGGCTCAGTGGTAGAGTGTCTGCCTTGCATGCATGAGGCCTTGGGTTTGATCTCATCACTAGCACTGCAAATAAATAAAAATATACAACAGTGCTAAAAAAAATAAAATAAAATCAACCAACCAACAAAAACCATGCCAGCTGCTGAATGAGAACAGGAAAAATAGTGAGTGAGATCACCAGAAGACTATAGCTGTCAGGTGAGGGTGAACAGAGGAGAGACAGAGAAATGGTCAGATTCTAGGTGTGCTTTAAGGGAGACCCTCTAAAGACTTTCTGATGGATCAGAGGTTGAGGGTGGGGAAAGTGAGAGGAAGAAATGTATGTCATTTGGGCCCTCTGGGAAGCAGATGCTGAGGAGTTAGGAGTGTAACAGCCATTTGAAGGGGGTAATGCCTATAAAGGAAAGGGGAACCGGCATGGTGATGCTGAAGAGTCCTTTCTCCTGGGAACCTGGCTGCTTTTTTCACTTAATAGATATCAAATCTGAAAACTGCCTCAGATCTAGGAAATGGGCAAGGGATTCTGACTTTTCTTTTGAATATTTAAAATATTTAATTGTTGTAAACAACATAATAGAAAATTTATAATCTTAATCATTAAGTGTACAGTTTAGTAGTGTTAAGTATATTCACAATATTGTGCAACTGAGCCCCAGAACTTTTTCATTTCATAATACTGAAACTCTATAGCCATTAAATAATGATTCCTCATTTCCCCCCACTGGAGGCCCTGGCAATCTCCATTCCACTTCCTCTTCCTATGAATGTGATTACTTTACATATTTCATATAAGTTGAATCATGCAGTATTTGTCTTTTTGTAACTGGTTTATTTCACATAATTTCCTCCACGTTGTAGGATGTGACAGTATTTCTTTTCTAAGGGTGAATAATAATCTATTATATGTTCGTACCATATTTTATTATCCATTCATCCACAGATGGACTCTTAAGTTGCTTCCACCTCTTGGCTATGGTGAATAATGCTGCCATGAACACGGGTATGAAGATATTTCCTTGAGCTCCTTTTAATTCTTTTGGATATATACCCAGGAGTGAGATTACTGGGTCGTATTGTAATTCTCTTTTTAATTTTTTTTTAAACAGAATTAAGTACACTTTTTTTTTTTTTTTTTTTTTTTTTTTTTGGTACCGGGGATTGAACTCAGGGGCACTCGACCACTGAGCCACATCCCCAGCCCTATTTTTTGTGTTTTTTGTGTAGAGACAGGGTCTCACTGAGTTGCTTAGCGCCTCGCCATTGCTGAGGCTGGCTTTGAACTCGCGATTCTCCTGTCTCAGCCTCCCTGAGTGCTGGGATTACAGGCTTGAGCCACCGCGCCCGGCTTTAAGTACACTTTTTAAAATTTATTTTTTAGTTGTAGATGGACACAGTATCTTTTATTTTTATTTATTTTTATGTGGTGCTGAGGATCGAACCCAGTGCCTCACACATGCGAGGCAGGCGCTCTACCACTGAGCCACAATCCCAGACCTCTCTTTTTAATTTTTTGAGGAACCATCACACAGTTTTCCCCAGTAGTTGTACCATTTTACATTTCCATCAACAGTGCACAAACATTTTCTCTACTTCAGGACTTTTTGACTTTGCTTTAGGGCAATTGTGATGGATCTCCTGCTCATCTATATATACATATATATATATATATTTTAAATTTTATTATGTTTATTGAGCAGTATCCTTGTTGGTTGCTCATCTATTTTGTCCCTGGGGTTATCAACTTTGATTAACCAACTTAATTCCATGTGAGTTAAGTTCCCTTAACCCACTGTTTGACGTTGCTGATCATTAAGATAACTGTGATTCCTCGAGTTTACTGCTGCCACCTGGCCTGCTTGTTTGGCAGTGGGATTGGGAGTCTTGTTTCTACTGCTATCAATAATCCCAGCTCTGTTACTCCCTCTCCTACCTTCATGCTTGGCCTGCAGAACAGAGCCATCCACTGAGCTTAGTGCTGCTGGTGTTCCTCTTGTTAGTACATTCCTTCGCAGTTTTGGTGAATGTTGTGTCTCAGGGTCTTTCATGAAACGTAATCCCATGGTGAGTCTCAAACAATAGACCAATTCCAGTATGTCTACTTCCCTAAATTTCTAAATTCCTTCCTTTACCGTTGATATGGCAATTCATGAATTTCAACTTTGCTTAGTGTAGGGCATCACTTTTTCTAGGATTCCAGAGGTACCCTAGTAGCACATCCAAACCATCTCCCATGGTCCTTGCTGAAGTGTAAATCCTGTATACTAAAAGGGTACCCTTCAATTGAAAAACTCTTTGTTACTCAGTGTTATATTCTGTTATCATCAAAATCTAGATCCAGGGTTGGGGATGTAGCTCAGTGGTAGAGCACTTGCCTACCATACACAAGGCCCTGGGTTCAATCTTCAGTAACACCAAGGGGGGAAAAAAAATCCAGATCCACACCTCCCCAGCTCCTGTTGGTACATGTTGAGTATTATTTTCTTTCCTCTCTAATGAGGTCCAGCATGTTCTTGGCTGAATTATGCTGTGACTTGGCCCTAGTTATCATTCTGGCAGCCAGGAGAGGAGATGGGGCAGATCTGGAGGGGCACTCTTGTTACCTTGTAAGAAAAGAACTTTGCATTGTTTTTCTTGAGTGGCAGGTGATGTTGGCTTTGTGTGTGAGTGTGTGTGGTGCTGAGGATTGAACCCAGGGCCTTGTGCATGCGAGGCAAGCACTCTACCAACTGAGCTATATCCCCAGCCTTGATATTGGCATTTAATGGGGAGGGGTGGGATACTTTTGAAGGCTATAAGGGTTGAGGGGAAACTGGAAATTGAAAATCTTTGGTTGGCACCAAATGTCCCTACTAATGTGTCAGGGTTCCAGTCCCGATTTCTCAACCAGAACCCAGATCTTGGCATGACAGATTGACCTGTTTCAGTTGAGGGTAGTTCTTGAAGTTCCACATCTCTATTAAGCTCAGAGTTTGTCTTCTTATACTCTTCTCCTATTTTGGGAGATAATGGCCTCTTTGTAAGCTACCAAAGAGGACATTGACTTTCACGTGTAGTTCCAATTGTTTGTTAACTGCTTTCCCTTATCTCTCTAAGATACCAGGGCAGTTTAGTGGCATCCAGCCATTTCCATTGTCCTTGTATGCATTGTACTGCTGTACTTTTCAAATGTCCCAATTTTTTCCACTGGCCAGGGTGGTTTCTTAGATCAGATCATTTTCTTAAATTACTACTGGTGAAAGTTGATTTTTTTTTTGAAGGCTGGAGACTATTCCAGCTCTCTGTTTTCCTTCAAATTTTGCTTACAAACTGAAAAATTCCCTTCACTTCATTCTTCTTATAACTTCTTATCATTCATAGCTAAGAAAGCCTTATTGGTATTTTCACCATTATGCCTAGAAATCACCTTAGCCATCTCTAGTAAGTTTCTTAGGTACATTTTCACTTCCACAGGTAATATCAATTACTCCATCTCTGTGAAACATGACAGAACCTTTCTCTAGTCCCAACAGCAGTTTCTTCCCTGATCATCCAGTCTCTACTAACATGTCCATGCTGCCTTCTAGCCGCTGCAGCTTGTCCCAAAGTCAATATCACATGTTTTAGGTTTTAATTATGGCAACATCCTATTCCAAGAGCCAATTTTTGTTTTAGTATACATTGCTGAGTAACAAAGCATCCCAAAACTTAATGTCTTAAGTCAACAATGATTTATGATTTCCTCAGAATTCTAGAGATTGCCTGGGCAGTTGGTCCTCTGGTCTTGCTTGGTTCATAGCCTTCAGCTGTGTTTGGCAGGAGGCTTAGATGTGGGGATGGAACCATCTGGTTTCGGGGCCTCTTTCACCACATGGTGTCAAATCAAGGGTGTTAGACCTGCTGAATGGACATGCAGCTGAATTTTAAGAGGACCAGAGTGGAAACTACAAGTTTCCTTAAGGCCTAAGCTCTGGAACTTACACATATGGCATGTTCTATTATTGGTCAAAGAAAGTCACAGATTTGAGGAGCAGTTAGAGAAATAGCAATGCTTCTTGAATAGGAAGAACAGTAAACTCACATAGTAGAGGAGTATGTGGGAGGTTGATTGAGGACTTTTTTTTTGGCACTGGGGATTGAACCCAGGAGTAGTTAACCACTTAGCCACATCTCCAGTTTTTTTTAATTTTTTTTATTTTGTGGGCTGGGCATGGTGGCACACACCTGTAATACCACCAGCTCTGGAAGCTGAGGCAGGAGGATCCTGAGTTCGGCCAGCCTCAGCAACTTAGCAAAGCCGTAAGCAACTTAGTGCGACCCTATCTCTAAATAAATTTTTTTTTTTTTTGGTACTGGGGATTGAACTCAGGGGCACTTGACCACTGAGCCACATCCCCAGCCCTATTTTGTGTTTTATGTAGAGAAGGGTCTCACTGAGTTGCTTAGTGCCTCGCTGTTGCTGAGGCTGGCTTTGAACTCGTGATTCTCCTGTCTCAGCCTCCCTAAGTGCTGGGATTACAGGTGTGCGCCACTGTGCCTGGCTTCTAAATAAAATTAAGAAAAAAAAAAAAAAAGGCTGGGGATGTGGCTCAGTGGTTAAGCACATCTGGGTTCAATCATTGGTACCCCACCACCCCCTCAAAATTATTTTGAGACAGGGTCTTACTAAGATCCTTGGAACTTGCTAAATTGCTGAGGCTGGCTTCCAACTTGTGATCCTCCTGCCTCAGCTTCCCCAGCTGCTGCAATTCTAGGAGGGCACAACTGCTCCCAGCTGAGGACCATTATTTAATGATCCATCACATTTATAGTGTTTAAGACTCCTTTAAGACAGGTAGAGATATTAAATAGGCACTTGGCTATGAGGGCTTTGATGGGGGAGGTTTGGGATTTAGGCTTAGAAATATATTCGGGAGTCATCACCATATCAACATGGCATGTTATGTGAATCATCCTGCTCTGGGTTCTTGGTTACTGCATAAGTCTGAACTGTACATGAGGCATGGTACTAGCAGAGTGCAGCCAGGGCTGGTGGAGGCTGGGGTGGAGGGAGGACCATTCTGTTTTTGAGGTGGCTCTAAGTCCACTTCTCCTCTTGCACATAAAGCAGTCCACTAGCCTTCTCCCTCCCTTCCCCTTCCACCTTCATAGAAGTACACATTAGGGATGGAGGTTAGGACACTGGGCTGAAGACAGGACAAGAAGCTATTCCATTATCTTGCTTTGTACCTAAGGAAAGGAACCCTGGGAGCCAGACCACATATTTGTAATCCCAGGACTTGGAGGCTAAGGCAGGAGGATTGCAAGTTCAAGGCCAGTCTGGGCAATTTAACAAGAACTTAACTCATAATAAAATACAATTAAAAAGACTGCAGATGTAGTTCAGTGGTAGAGTGCCTGCTTGAGGTCCTGGGTTCTAGCTCTAACACACACACCACACACACACACACACACACACACACACACACACACACAAGAATATTGGGAGGAAGGAGATGTTTGCTGTCATGGTTTTAATATCTGGAGGAAGGAAAAGGAAAAATGAAGTTCAGTCTAGTACTCTGGAAGAAAGGGGTGATTTCTAGGCTATCCCAAACCAGCTGGAAGCAAAGAAGAAGAGGAATTAAGAGCTGAAGTTCATGACTCAGATCCAGAATTCCAGTGCTTGCTTTTCTATGAGTTACTGTTCCTCATATTAAGTCTTTAGGAAAATTGCCTTTGTCCATCCTTGCTTTAATGGTATCAACCTCTATGCTTATGATCGGTTAGGAGGAGGTGGAAATCTGTAATTGTCCAACGGCTCCCTAACCTTAACACACTTCTCCCCACACTTGTTAACTCTCCAAGATACTATTTTGAAACTGGTCCTGCTAATTCTTGTATTCTCCTCATTCTTGCTTCCAAACCCCAGGGTTGCAGTGGGGTTGGACTAAGGCTGTGCATGACTTTCAGGCTCTCTCTCTCATTTCCTGAGTGGAGCTGGGCTGCACTAATTGACCTCGAGGGTCTCAGCTGTGCTAAGTTGGGTGTTTGTTAGATCTCGTTAGACTTGTAATTAGTGCAGGGAATCTAGGTCAGAGGCAACCGTTGGAGTGATGGTCTCCCGGGGCATGAATAAAAGTGGGGAATAGCAAACAGGTTCCTCCTTCTGTGGGTGGGATGAGCCGGGGACAGTGGAACTCATGTGACACAGACAGACGAAGATCACATGCAGAAATGCACTCAAACTCTGGGGTGTGTGTGTGTGTGTGTGTGTGTGTGTGTGTGTGTATGTGTGTATGTTCGCTCCTGCTTTTACTCGGGTTTCCTTCCAACCTCTCCATATATGGTGTGGCTCTAGAGCAGGCTGGGGATTGGCTGCTGTTGGGAGACGGGGAGGTAGAAGGATAGCAGAAAAAGAAATAAACCAAATTGGAGAGGGAGTGGGAAGGGTGTGTGTGTGTGTGTGTGTGTGTGTGTGTGTGTGTGTGTGTTGGGGCTGGGGTGTGTGTGTGTGTGTGTGTGTGTTGGGGCTGGGGGGTGCAGAAGCCCAGTTCTGAGGGCTGTAGAGTGAGGTTAGGTCTGCTTGCCTATGAGGTGCGGATAAGGGAGAGATTCTTTTGGGCTGGTTTCTGGGGAGAAGAAGGTAAATTAACTGTTGGCAGAGGGGTTGGGAGAGTGGGTGAGGGAGGCAAGAGCTATTTCCCTAGGGTTGGAGTGTTAAGCCTAGCATGGCATTTGTGAGGGTTGGAGAAGGGGTTAGAGAAACATGTGCTTTTTTTTTCTTTCTCCTTTTCTTCTCACCCTAGACAACCTACAGCTATGTTGTGGAAATTGCATGCAAATTAACTCATCAGCTTTCCAGGCCAACACCTCAGACATTCTTCCTAATGGAGGAAGATCAGGACTGTACCTTTATCAGCTCCCCCAACTCTCAACAATTTAATGGGGAGGAACGGGAAGAGTTGAGGAAAATATCATTGAAATATGAATTAAGCATTGAGTTCTTTATCTGTCTTTATCCATCATTATGTTTTAACTCTGCTTTCTAGATTTCCTTTCTCCCATCCTGGGGCCATCCAAAGGTGTTTCCCTTTCCAGTTCATTTGGTTAAGGAAAAGCATATAGCAAAGTTGTTGGGAGGGAGGAAGGAAGGAAAAATATAAACATCCTGAAAAATGCCTGTTGGCAGCTGTGTAATAAGAAAGTTGCCCCATGTAGCCACAGTCCACCCATTTACTGCATAACATAATTATTAGGAGGAAGTAAGGGAGATATTGTTGCAGGAAAATGGTTTGGAATGAAGAAGGGAGGGAAGAGATGTGCTGGGAGGAGGGGATATTAGAGTAATACTTTATGATCCTGTCATAGTGCCTAAGCTCACAAAACAGTTTACATTAACATTTTCTTTATTTTGCTAGTGCTGGGGGTTGAACTCACGGCCTTCCACATGGTAGGCAAATGTACCAGCTGAGCCAAATCCCCAGACCAGAAATCTTGCTAGTAGCCCATCACAAAGGTACACTTTGTTTTTCTAGTGGGAAGCCTGACTTTGTGTTAAGTTCTGAAATTCTTGAAGACCAGGAATAGTGTTTTCCCACTCTTTATAGCTGGCACACTCTTTCCTTTGAAGAGGTGTGGGCACAGTTTGTGGCCTGATCAAGTGTGTGGACTAAAACCAAGTGATAATGATTAACCCTGTGCCCTAACTCTCAAACTGGGCTCTGGCCACCTGAACTTCCTGTTCATTGCTCACTGAGCCACGCTGATAATAGCAGCCATAGCCACCATTATTGACTGACATGCATTTTCCATACATTATCTTTAGCCATTTGACAATTCTGCAGTTTGCAGATAAGAAAATTGACATCCAGAAAGCTTGTGTCTTCCCAGGGCCTCATAACCAAAAAGGGACAGAGAACTTGAATCCAGATCAGTCTGGTTTCAAAGTCAGGCTCATGGTCCCCAAAATTGTGATCTGGATATCCTGGCAGTTGCTGGAGAACTGGAAGCTGCTTATTTTGGGGATTGAAAACCCCAGGACCCAGTGCCCAGTGTCTCCCAAGGTCCTTGACCTTTTTTTTTAAAAATATATTTTTAGCTGTTGATAGACCTTTATTTTATTTATATGCGGTGCTGAGAATTGAACCTAGTGCCTCACATATGCTAGGCAAGAGCTGTACCACTGAGCCACAAGCCCCATTGACCTTTCTTTTTTGCTTCCCCTCACCTTCCATTCCCCTTCCAGTGTCTCCTTTCATTTTCTGGTTCCCCTGGGAACCACAGATGATTAGCATGTTGGGACACATTATGTTATTCTTGCTTTTGTCTTTTTCCTTATTATGTGGGAGTGATAAGGAAGAGAGAAAAGGAAAAAATGCTAGTAAAATAAAATTAATAAAAAAATGGAGACTCATAAAGAGAAAATAAAAATTTAACTCAGACTTTCAATATTTGTGGCCATGGGTAACTCTGATGACCAGGTTTAGAGTTTTAGACAGTGAAGTCTATTTGGAGGACAGGAAACCAGGAGAAGTAGGTTCCCTTGTCTCATCCTCCAGGAGACGCTAGGAATGACAGTAAGCACACTTTGCCTGACTGCAACAGAATCCTTTTCCTCCAAGCAGAGACTAGATAACTATAGGCTACATCTATAGAAAATTTTTATGGCAGTGAGTGGTAGGGGACTAAAAAGAGGGCAAGAATCCTTCATCCCTAGAGATAGTTTAACTTGGAGAGATTCCCTCATCTAATGTGCTTATAGAAGCAATGTCTAGAATACAAGAATGGGGCCAGGCGCGGTGGCACACACCTGTAATCCCAGCACTTTGGGAGGCTGAGACAGGAAAATCACCAGTTCAAAGCCAGCCTCAGCACTAAGCAACTCAGTGAGACCCTGTCTCTAAATAAAACAATAGGGCTGGTGATGTGGCTCAGTGGTTGCGTGCCCCCGAGTTCAATCCCTGGTTCCAAAAAAAAGAATATAAGAATGGGAATTGAATGGTCTCTCCAGAAGGATTTTCCTCTCTCCTTTCTACCCAATCTTCCTAACATCTAGCAGGCTCGTGGCTAATATCTATATGTAGTTTGTCCTTATTTCCTCTCCCTTCTCCTTCAGTGAAGCTCTAGGAATTGGCTCTTGGGTGTGAGAAGGAACTTAGGCAAGAGGATCACGAAGCTCACAAGGGACGTATTTTTTTTTCAACCCCTCATTTACTCGACCCATGAGGTTCTCTGAACCCTTCTTTCCAAAAATCACTCATCTTGCTTTCAAAACTTTTTTCTAGACCTTAGCACTGTTACTAAACCTGACCTTAGAAACTTTGGAGAGCTGGGTATGGTTGAACATGACTGTAACCCCAGGGACTCAGGAGGCTAAGGCAGGAAGATTCCAAGTTTGAGGCCAGCCTTGGCAACTCAGAAAGACCCTGACTCAAAATAAAAAAATAAGGGCTGACGATGTAGCTCAGTAGTACAGCACTCCTGGTTCAATCCCTAGTACTGTAAAAGCAAACAAAAAACTTCAGAGAAAAAGAGCAAACAAAATGAGTTGTGTGGGATGGACCATTCACAAGCAGGCGAGGAAGCCTGGCCGCTCACGGCAATCAGGCCCAATAGTGGTGTGAGCAGACATGTTTTCTAAAGCTGGTCTGCTTAGTGGTGGGAGCAGCCTGAGGAAGGACAGGGAGTGGCGACAGGAAACCTTCACTTGGCAGAAAGAGGAACCCAGACTCAGGTTTGGTTTTCCCCTTCTTCCTACCCAGCCCGTGTTGCAAATCAGTTTCATTCTTAGTTCAGTTCTTCCATGGGGTCAGCTGTCTCCATTTCCCGTATGTTAGTCATCCCCTAGTCAAATGACCAAGCCAGTCCCATCATCCAAAGGTCTATCTTTGAATCCATGCTTGGAAGAGCATGGGAGATGGAGAAAGCACCCCACATAAGAGATCCTAGCACCTCAATCTCTTTATGATACTGGGGGTTGAACTCAGGTCCTCATGCATGGTAGGCAAGTGCTCCACCACTGAGCTACATACAGCCCCAGCCCAACACAGTTCAGTTCCAATCAGAGACCATTATGGATGAGAAGCCAGTGTTGGGCAGGGAGATTTAAATTCCACCTATCCTGCTCAGGGCTGGGGTGAATTTCACTTCTCCTATGGCATGGACAGGTGGCACTATCCTCCACATTCCTGGAACTGAAGTTGGGCAGCTGAAATTTCACCCTCAGATTGAAAACCTGGAATGGGACACACGAGAAACTCTCCTCTTCCCCAGCTCCCTCTAAACTTAGAAGCCTGTGCATATACTTGACAATTCCCCACAGCCTGGGAGGCGGGAGGTGTGTATGAAACAAGCAGACTATGTTTCTCTGTGGGGATGAAAGCTCCTTATTACTGTTTTAGGGGTCAGCGCCTTCTCAAGTATGAGGGGGAGTTAAGTAAGGAAAATAGGTAGGGAAAGAAAGGCTTAGGGGGTCAGGCATCAGCAAGAGCAATGAGTTTGTGTTTCTTTTGTTTTTTTTTTTTTGACTGAGGTAAATAGAAAAAACTTTATCCTGCAACACTTGGAGATAAGAATCTGTAAGCCCCCCACAAGTTCCAGACCTTGCTCCTGTCCTTCACATCAGGCTCTTCCGGTATTGACTATGCTGGGTGGTCTGTTTGAGGTGGGAGTCGGGGGTCTGTAGGTCCATCTGTCTGTACAGGTCCCTCAGCTCCCTGACTTCCTGCAGCACTCTCTTTGCCTGGCTCCAGTTCGATGACGCTTCTCCTAGCAGCCGCTCTGTCTCCAGCAGCAGCTGCTCAGACTCAGAATCGGGTGGAGACCGTGGGGGGTCCTTGGCCTTTCGTTTGCCATCTCCCAGTCCCTGAACTTCTGCCAGCAGCTCCTGTGTCTTCTCGAGTTTCCTTGCTACCAGGTCCTGGATCCGGGACAGCTGCCCCGGGTGGGGTGGGCTGGGGGCTGGGGATTCCTCAGCCCGCTGTTGGACTGGGGCAGTGTCCCGCTGAGATAGGATTTCCTCCAAGGAGGCACAGCGGCCCTTCTCTGTGGGGGTCAACTTCTTGGGTGCCTGGGGTGTGTAAGTGGCCCCCTTGTCTGGCTTTTCCCAAGGTCGAGGGAGGCTGGTTGCCCGGTCTGAGGAGGACTGGATCCGGTCAGAGTCTGCTCTCCGCCGACTGCCTGCCAGCTGGGCCACAGACTTGTCCAGGTCCACCCGAAAGCTCTCAGCACAAGAGGTTGGCTCCTCAGGGGAAGGGTCTTCCTCTTGGATCAGGTCCAAGGTCAGCATCCCATCTGAGGTAGAGGTCGAAGCCTGGGGAGAAGAGGTGGGAATCAAGGGGGTAAACTGTCATCAGTAGGGATTTCAACAATACCCTGAAAGACAGATGCAAGCTGTTATTTTCCTTCTCACTGTGCCTTCTCTGAGTGAGACCTCTCCACTCTAGACTGAGCCCTTCTACTTTTTTAAACCTTTGATTTATTTATGTATTTTGTATGTGGTGCTGAGGATCGAACCCAGTGCCTCATGTTCTGTGAGGCAAGCGCTCTACCACTGAGCCACAACCTCAGCCCCAGACCCTTCTACTTTATTTGCTATTTCTTAATTCCTTTCATGGTGATTTGAACTTTTTATCCTTCTGTGACTTAATTTTTCCTGCTTGTTTCCCATATTCTCCCCTTTGCTACAAGCTTCCTGAGGAGTGTCTACTTCCTCTGTAATGTAGACTCTAAGCACAGTACTGGGCTTGGCACACACAGGACACTCCACTTGGCACAATAAGTGTCCTTTTCTATCTGCATCCTCTGAGCCACATACCTCAGTCACCAGGCTACCCTTCCAGCCAACCTTCATAAAATTTTTTTTTAAAACAGAGTCCAGCTACATTGCCAAGGCAGGTCTTGACTTTGCAATCCTCCTACCTTAGCCTCCCAAGTCACTGGGATTTTAGGTGTGCACCACATGCCCAGCCAAACCTTGTTCTTATTTCCAGAATAATCTATTTTTTAAAAAGTGGTAAGGATATCCAATATTTCAAATGTAGGTATACATGTGTTTTAATCACCCTTCATAGCAGCCCTTCAAGATAGGCATGACTGCTCCATTTTACAGACATGCAGTTCCAAGGAACCACACAGTTAACTGCAAAGTTATATTCTGCCTGACTCCAAAGCCTATGTTCCTTCTACTATATCTGACTGCTTCTCTCCCTAGAGACCAAGAGCTAGGTTGAACGAAAGAAACCATTACTTTGTATGTTACAGGGGTTTGCTGTGATCCCTCCTCCTCTGAATGCATGTAGTTAACATTGTCACCCATCGAGACAGCTACCCTCCACACCGTTTATGTCATTTCTTATGGTATTCAACTCCTCTATTTTTTACTTTCCTGGTGGTATATCTCATTTCCCCCAAAAGACGATAAAATTACTGAGAGCAGAGATGCCTTAGCTCATGGTAGGTATTGAATAAATATTTCTGATTCAGAGGAATCAGGCAGGAATGTGGGGTATTGATCTTGTTATCAAGGTCTCCCTCAAATGCCTGTGGTGGTATATAGTTCTGTCTAAGTTAGACTGACACAGAATTAGCCCTTGGGCAATGTTTACTTTCTTAGGCTTACGTACCACAGCCATGAGGTGTCCACGAGTTGGGGGGCGGCGGGAGTGTTGGATTTTTGCTCTGTCTCGAGTGGGGTGGGCGAGATAGCTATCCTCTTCCACAGTAACCTGAAGAGAAGTACTGTGAGTCATCGGTGCTCTTCAGGACTGTCAGTCCTGACCCAGCATCCCCCAAGGCCTGAATATGCTTGGACTGGGAAATAAGCTCACTCCATGAACCACTTTTGAGCAAGTTACAGGCAAAGGGATTTATTGGATCCCAAGGTTGGCTCATACATCATGATGTCGGGGGAGAGGAGTTGGCAGAAAAGACCCAGAAGATAAAGGAGAACAGAGATTTCAAAGGGGAAAGAAAGAAGAAGGGCTGGTGGGGGAGCAAGTAAATCAGGCCCCAAATAATAATCCTCCCTCTTCGGAGAGTCAGCTGCTCCCTCTGTCCCAGGATCCTTGTCCCCACAATGAGCCCCCTGACCTCATCCAAGATGCGGTTCTTGGCTCGGGTGATAGCGGAGTTGAGGGCGTTGATCCACGACTCCTTTTCCTCTGGACTCACTGCCAGAAAGATCAGGTTGGGTGCCTGTGAGGGGAAGAGTCTTGTTTCAGCCTGGGTGTTAGAGTTGGCGCCTCACCTTGACAGTGAAGAAATAAGAAATCATAATCTCATTCTCTTAGACCCAGCTCCTAGAAGGAGAGAGATTCTGCTTTCAGAGTCATTCATAACTCAAGGAAATCCAGCTTCTACTCCTGCAAAATGCCATAGCTTGGACACTGTTTTAGAAATGACCAAGGAGGAGCTAAAAAGGGTATGTGGCACTGGAGATAATTAGAGGAGGTTTGACAAAGGACAGGTATTTGAGATCTTTATATGTTTGAGGAAGTAAGATGGTGACAGAAATGGCTTCCTGGGGTTTCCTTAGATAAGGGGAATTAGATTCAGACCAGTGATTTTTCTCCCAAGAGATGTATGTATGTAGGGGTGTGTGTATTAGAGTCGGGGAGAGAACAAGGGGGAGGCTGCTAGGGATATAGATAAAGGATTTTTGTGGCTGGACAGGTTAAAGTCCTGGAGGGAAGGAAATGCTACAATATTCTCTGGTTAAATAATAAAAGCCAGCAGGAGAACAACTCAGGGCCTGAGCCAAGACTGCTGAGAATGAGAATCTGAAGGGGGAAGGTATTCTCTTCTGCCCCTCCCAACCCCACCAGTGCCCTAGTGTCCAAGGTGGCAGGAGATACCTACTGTGTTGCCGGGCTGTTTGGAGTGTGCGAGAGTAAACTTGCTATGGTTTTTCTTGCTCCTGCTCTTGGATTTCCGGAGCTCTTCACACTTCTCATAGTCACTTAGGTCAAACACCTCTTGAATATTTTTCTCATCTTTTACCTAGGGGAGGTTTGGGGATGTGGTGAGAAGGATAAAATTACTTAGTCCCTCCCCCAAAATGTTAGTTTAGACAGGTCAGAGGAACCTGACAATGCCTGAGGAGAGGGAAGGACAATGGGACAGGAAATGGCCACCCTATCCATGCCATATAGAGGCTCTACATCAAGGGGTTGTTCCAGACTGGGGAGGCCTCTAAGTCCTAAGTCCTCAGGCAGATTTCTCTTTAAACCACTAACACTACTCTCCTCAGCCAAGTTACCATTTCCAGAGCCTCTCTTCACCCTTGAACCCACTGTACTCCTAAAGGACACAGCTCAAAAGTCCGGAAAAAGCTCACATCCTTAAAGGGACATGGTGAATAGGTTGATCTGATCATTCCCAAGTAAGGTAGACCTGGGTAGCCCTCAATGGTTCAGAGGAAGGACATCAAAACAGCCCTAGTATCAGGATGTTGGGAGGGAATGACAGGCTGCCTCTGGCCTCTGGATCTTAAGTTTACATGGGAGCTTTCTTGCCCCCATCCTGCTCTTCTATATGCTACTACAAAGAGACTCATCCAGACTAAGCAGCCTGTCCACCTTCTTCTGCTTGGTTAGGAACACCTCAGGAAAGAGTTGTTCATGTTTCCTGTGATGAAAAGTAAAAATCACCAGCACTTGTTTTGTTAAAATTAAGCAAACATGTTAAAAAAAAATTAGCCTCAGGTCTTCTTTGGAAGATATTTACCCTCTCTGACTGGAATTGTTTCACAAAACAGCCCCGACTTCCCAAACTCTGGCATAAGAATTGTGGGAATACACGGCAGCGGAGTGGGTCTCTCTTCTGTTCCCCAGCCCATCTAGTATCTGCTCATCCTTCTGAATTGCTGCTGGACCCAGGGTGTTGATGAGAGGCAAAGACAGATGGTCACATAGCTCCCTTCAGGTGCATGATGGCTCCTTAATCTACTTCCCTTTGTTTTGGCAAGGCTTGGCTCCTCTAGGGCTCTCCCTTTCCCAGCCATCCCTGGCTTTGGGCTAGGAAGTGACCAGAAGCCTGGAAGGATTTTGGGTGGAGGTGAGAAAAGGTGTTGCCAGGGGCATCCAAGAACAATTCCCAGAAACACAGGGCCAGGATGCAGGATGACGCATCATCCCTCCCCTTCCCCTCCTCCCCAGAGTCAGACTATCAGCAGAGGCCAGAAACCTTGGAGAGGAAAGTGCTGGGTGTGTGTATGTAGGCAGGGGAAGAGAGTAACTTGTTCTGTTTTCCTTAGGGAGAGGGAAGGGCAGGGAGTTCTGGCTTGGACACCAGCTGATAAGGAACTCTGGGAACAGGAGACATTGACAGAGGTTAGCCACTGGTGGGGCAGGGACACGAAGGGAGATAAGCAGTAGGACAAGTATATTCTAATGCCCAGAAAAGATGGATACTCCTGGCAGCCTTGTTCTCCACTGTATTCTGTGGTTTTTGCCCCAGCAAATTCTCAAAGTCTCATTTATAATTACTCATCTTCCAAATTAACATTTCCTTTCCTCTGATTCTTCATCCATTGCCCATAGGAAGGAATTTTTCACATGCTTGCTAAGAGTTGTCTAGAACCTAACTTCCTCTACCATGAGGTTGCCCTAAGGTCTAGCTCGGAAGGTGCCCCAGCTCTGACAGAGGGCACTCTTTGAGAATGAGGAAAATGATTCACAACACACACAAGGAATTTTATGGTGGAATTAATTGCTGGAGACCTTGCCTTTCCTAGGGGAAATAACAAAATTGGTTGATATAAACTCTGGGAAAGAGGGTCAGGAATTTTTCTGTATTGAAACATAAATTTTCAAATATACTATGCTTTTTTTATTGTTGTTGTTTAAATCTTGAATCTGTTGGTTCTAGAGCTTTTGGGAAGCTGTCAGAATAAAACTTGGAGTCCTTGGTCAGTTTCACATTTAACTCAGGCCCACTGTAGCATGCAAACTGTCTCTGGAGAAAAGTAACATCAATATGCTGTTCCCTCTTTTGCTATGCCCTTCCCAGCAGGGGGCAGTTGGCTTCAGGACTAATCAGATGTTCCTGACTCAAAGGACACTATGCTGAGGTCATTTCATCCTTTCCCTGGCTCTGTATTCCTTCCTCCACACACAAGGCTCAACCATGTTCTTTCACCCCCAAACTCCTGCTGTTTGGACAAATTTAAAAAAAAAAAAAATGACTTGTTTCTTCTACCCTTTCACTGTTCTCTAGTTTCCCCTTTGGCATGTAGAAAGTCTCTCAATTGCTCACTAGAGTTTCCTGCCATTATCAAGTTCGGGAAAGACAGGAGATAACACTTTGACTCTTTCTCCCTTTTTCTTTATTTTTAAACTGGAAAGCCAGAAAATTGTGGAAAAAACTTTCTGTAGGATTTATGATTGGCAAAGGTGACCCTTAAAAATAAATCCTCCTGTCAAAGTCTTCCCTAACCTCACTCCTAAGACTCTCCACCTGCAAATTCCCAACTTAAGAGTGAGTAGCTAGGTTTAGATATCCCAAAGAGAGATATCTCTTCAGTCCTGGCATGGCTTTGTTCTTCCCTAGTTGCCTCAGTAGATACTGTTTCCAGATGAGTACTTTTTCTTCAGCTGAACATGTGTCTGTTTCAATACCATAAAAGGATTTATTTACCTAAATATAATCTACTGAATAAGAGTGCCTACTGCCAAAAGCAGAAGAGGTTAGACTCAAGGAGGGCTTCCCAGCTAGCCTGGGGTGAGGCATCCTAAAGGGAGTACAGGACAGTCTAAGTGGACATAGTCACAGAATAGCAGTTATTCAGTTACTCAGTATGACAGCGTGTTATCCATCCCAAGCATTGAGGACAAAAGGGAGAAGAGTTTGGATTTAATGATCTGGATGCAGGTTCTGACCAAATGTGGTCTATGGTTTTCATGTTTAACTGCACAGCTAAAACCATGCAGAGATATTCAGAGATTCATAACCCCTCTGATACAATTAAGGGTAGGCAGGAAGGGGGCACAACATGAGTTAATTGCCCTCATTTTTAACTGGAGTGGTGGGGTACAGAAAGCACACTGGTTAGGAAAATTGACTTCTACAAACATAACTATCTGGCACTCACAGATACACTCCTTGGGTCAAGAGACAGCAATCCTGGGTTATGTATTTTCTATGATTCAGGGTGGCTGTGCTACTCATAACCTTACTGCAGATAGGAAAAGGAAGCCTAGCTGGCTTAGAGTGGTGGGATCAGACCGGGAAAAGCTGAACACTGTGCTTCAGCAACAACAGCAAAGGGGAAAACTATTCTATATTATAGGAGGCCAGGATAGGGTAGGAGGCACAGCAGGGGACACACAGAACTTATGGGACATGTTAGCAGGGGACTATCGCTGTTGTCAGAGAGGTATTTGCAAAGAAAAAAACATGTATAAGAAGTAAACTCAACTTCTAATTCTTACTCAGGTCTTCTCACTAAAGGGTGACCTTTCTCTGCAGAATTAAGATGGGGTACAGATTAACGAGACCACTGATTTTGCTTGGAGCCCCCTTGGTCAGAGTGGGGAATCCGAGAATATAGGGTTAAGTTAGAAAGAAGTAAAGGGCACCTACCTCCTTCTCAGAGATGTAGAGCTGGTCCCCTTTTAGCACCACATAGCGGTTTTTCCAAATCTCCCTGAAAATCCCTTTCCCGCAGAATTTCCGGACCCAGCCGACCTTCTCTGGAGGTGCAGACTGATGATTTCCATCCTGAGGCCCCTGTCCGAGGGACAAGATAAGAACCAGACCATTAGGTGATTATGGCTCGTTTCGTCTCTTAAGGCGCCACCGAAGGCTGGAGCCGGGAAGCCCAAGGTCCGCTCCCCACTTATGCAAAGGTTTTCACTCCCAGCAACGCTCCTTCGGTCCCCTCCCCCTCCCAAATAAACAACCGAAACTGAGAGGAAGGGGCCAGGGCCCGGCCGAGCCTAGCCGAGCGATGGCTCTCCGGATCTCTGCCCAAGTCCCCTACCCCCTCCCCCAGCCACTCCTTGCAGCGCCGGGACTAACGGCATCTTATTTTATTTCTCATTGTCTCCTCGTCACCGCAGAGCAAGAAGCAAACGGCTGCCTGTCGCCCAGGAGAGGAGGAGGGTGCGGGTCGGGCAGAAACTAAGCCAAGTTAAGGCCCCCCAATGCAAGTAAACAAACAAAAGCCCCCCTGGTGTCTTGGCGCGGGCCGGGCGCACCGGGCCGCGGCGGAGGGGACCCAGCAGCTGGGGCGGGAGGAGCGGGGGCGCGGCCAGGGCTGGGGCTGGGGGCTCCCGCAGGCCGCCCAGGCGCCAGCCCCGCGGCTCGCAGCCCCGACGGGGTCGGGGTCGTGGCAGCACAGAGTCAGCGGCGGTCGCGGGGTCGGCAGGCGCACTCACCCTCTTGGTGGAATTGTTCTTCTTCATCATTCCGGGTGGGCGCGGGCGCAGGGCGTGGGGCCGAGTGGCGGCCCCGCGAGGGGGTCGAGGCCGCTCGGAGGGGCTCCTTCCCAGCGGGAGGGTGGCGGAGATGTCCCAGCGCCGCCGCTGCTCCGCCCTCGCTCCCTCCCTCCCGCTCCCGGACTCTCCCCCTCTTTGTAGCTCCGGTTACACTAAAGGCCGGCCTCCCTCGCACTCGCACTCGCACACACACGCACGCCCGCTCCCCGCCCCTCGGCGCCCTCCATCCCGGCGCCCACGCGGCCCGGGCCCCCGAGCGCGCCCCCGCCGCCCACCCGCCCGGCCCAGCGCGGCCGCTCCCCTGGCCCGGCTCGCAGTGGGCGGCCCAGCCCGCGCCCCGCAGCTCCATCCGCGGGCCCGCTGACGTTGCGAGTTCAGAATAAAGGGCGAATCGCGGAGCCGCAGCGAGTGCGCTCCCCCCGCCCCCCCGCCTTTGTTTCTGACTCGCGGAGGATAAGGAAGACAGACCTGAACCCCGCCGAGACCCAGACCCAGACCCAGACAGCCTAGCGAGAGGTGGAGCCAGGAGGGCAGACCGCCCGACCTGCCGAGACACCCATCCGAGCCGGCCGAGTGGATAACAGAGAGACACACCGATTTGGGAAGACCGGAGCTAACCGAGATCAAGATCTCCCTCCCAAACCCAAAACAAAAACAAGAGCGTGAGCCGGCAGGGCGCGTCGCCGAGAACTAGCATCGGAAATACTCGCTCCCTGGGTAGTAGAGGGACCTGGGCAGGTCAGATGTTGGGGAAAAGTTTTATGCTTCCAAGGGCATCGTGTTGGGAATGGAGTAGGAGAGAAGTTACTATTCTCTTCCAGTTTACAAAGCCTCAGGCCTTACTTGAGTCGCAGAATAACTCCAAATAGGAGGTGGATGTCCATTTCACATGGAGACGCGTGAGGCTCAAAGACTGAGGATTTGCTAACGCAGCTTGCATAAGTGCTGGCAAGAGAACTCTGACTCCAAAGTCATGATCCATTATACCAGGGGGCTTTAAATATAAGCCTCCAGGCGAGGTTTAAACATCCTGGCTATCTTTCCCCGCTGCCCTGTTCTGTAAACATCAGATCCTGTCTACACACTGGAGTCCAGGGGAGGGAAAGGATCAATGCCCAGACGGTGCTCTGACTAGGGGAGCCTCTGCTGACCGCTCTTACCCAGATCTGCCTCAGAACCTACCGGACACATCTTAGTAACTTCATGTCTTTCAGTACATGTACAGCGAGAAAAGGGCAGTCGAGAAACCCACGTTTGACCACTGGTTTCATCACAACTCTGTGGCCTTTTATCAAGTCACTGACTTTCTTTAAGCCTCTGTTCCTCTACATATTAAATGGTGAGGGATGAACTGCCATTTCCATCAACAAGGAAAGAGGAGTACATGAGATGACCTGTGAAAGTCTTTCGAAGATAGCAGTAGTAATAAGCTAATAAACACATTGCCTAACATATGGTAGGCACACAATAACCACAAAATGAATTAAAAATCCCTGGCACGGAAGAGTAGAAAAAAAGCAAAAATTCTTTTTCTGGAGATGTCTCAAGATAAAACGGTTAGCTAAATTTGTGGATTGAGGGGCTGAGAATGTTTCTTATTTTTCTGGTATCTGTCAAATTAAAGAGGGCCCTTTCTGTTCACAGACTTAATTTTCCTTCTAACCCACTAATATTCCTCTCAACCTCTTTCCATGAACCATACTAATTAGTTCCTTTATTTTAGCCAGATACAGAACTTTATCCTTTCAAAACACTCATCATTTCTTCAAATCTTTAGTGCCACCTTGTGAGGTATATAGAAAAGTATTAATATCCCCACTTGGGAAATGAGAAAATGGCATGACGAATCTACTGACTTGCCCACATTTACACAAGTCACTGGCTAAATGGATTTGAATTCAAGTTTTCTGACTTCAGTCAACTACTCAGATTTTACACACACACACACACACACACACACACACACACACTTCTCAAACCATCCTTCTCCCTTTCCTATGCTGTTTAAAAAGTGATGAAAAAAAAATGAGAAATCCTGGAGAACTTCATGTAAGAGGAAGCAAAATGTACCAATATGAAGACAGTGGTGAAGAAATCAGCCTGTATGATTTTTTTGAGGAATTACTGGCCAGGCAGATTGGAGTGGTTTGGATTAGTAGTTTAAGTAGGGGTTGGGGGTGTAGCTCAGTGGTAGAATGTTTGCCTAGCATGCACAGGGCCCAGGTTTGAGCTCCAGTACTGGAAAAAAAAAGTAAAGTTCAAGTAGATTCTAGCTTATGGGAAAGAATTAATGACTTGCCCTATCTTCCTCCCTTCACAGTAGCTCTTTAAGTCAACAAATACCTGAGTCCCTTCTAGAGGCAAGGTACGGGGCTCCTTGTGCACTGGTTCACATAGGACCTACAGCTTTGTGCAACATCAGGCAGAGGGACCCATAAAAAGTAACCCTCTGAAGTAATTTTCAGATTCTAGAGCAGATGCATGTGGGCTGCAGAACCTTCTCTGCCTGTCTGCTCCTTAAGATGTTACATAAATCTCTGGCTGGCGCTCTCTCTCTCATTAACCTGAACTATTGCACTGTTTCATTCTATCATCCTACCTCTACCTTCCCTCACATTTTCTCCCTTTGTCATGCCAGTCACCCCTCTTTCCACATGCCATACTCTTCCCCTGACCTGTTCTTAAAGCTGATTTCTCTCTTACCTGGTGAACCTTGTAGCACCTGATTTTAGATCTATGGGGGACTGTTTCCCAAAAGCTTAAGTGAGAAGTTGGAATAAGTACTGTTGGGTTCCTTTACACATTTTTATAGCACTGTCTCTTCAATGAACTTGATACTACCGTATACACAAACTACAAAAATAATGCTCAAGCCTGTTCCTCTTTGGTGAAGATGAGATACTGGGAAGACTTATGATGGGGTTACCTTCCTAATTATGTCCATACTTAAGATATCACTGCTAGTAATTTTTCAATTCAATATTTTATAAGTAACTCCACTTATGGGAAAAAAGACTACCAGAGGAAAAACTTGTGAATTGTTGCCTGCAAATTTACTGAGTAAAACCATTATCCAGTTGTTTAAAAAAAAGTATCTTTGGCTTTTGTAAATGGAACACAGGTTTTGACTAGGGTATTTGTCTATGGGGGAGAAGATTATTAAAAGCATGAAAGACCTTAATTAAAATGATGTTTTTAAAAGGGAAAATTAAGGGCCAGTAATAATAGAATCAGCTCTGTAAATCATATATAAAAATGAATCATTGTTAGCAAAGAAATGCCAATTTTTTGACACTGTTATTAAAAAAAAATCCTTGTGGGCAGTGTTCATCTCTTCGATTTCTAGATATCATTGATATCTAGTTTCTAGATATCAATAGGCACAATGGAAGCAAGCAAATAATGAAGAGAATGATATTAGAAGTCTGTTTTTTTTCCTTTTTATTCCAGAGTTATTTTGTCAAGAGGAAGGGAAGCACAGGTAATTCTGCTTGAAGGAAGGAACTTTCCATTTTTTTTGAAGACTATGTAACTTGTAAAATGCTGCGTTTAACATACTGCCTCCCCTAGTGCAGTGTCTCAAAAACTTACAAAAAATGAAGAATCTTAAAAAATTATTAAAAAAGTCTTTGATCTTAGCTGTAATATGAATAGAATCCTTATGGCTTCACATGAGTGACTGTAAAGAAACAACAGCTTAGAGTTGAGAGGAATGGAGAAAAGGGAGATGGACACATCTTTCAGCTTTTTCCTGTTTCTTTCACTACATTGGAAGCGTTGACAAGAATCCAGTTAATTGCATCGTAATTCTGTGTTCCCCAACTTAGAGAAAGGAATCAATTTTATTTACTATTATCAAATTAGCAAATGGTTACTTATCTGCAGACAAGGTTCTAAGCACTTCACATGTATTATCTCATCTAATCCTTAACAATCCTATGAGGAAGGTACTATTATTAGTCCCATTATATAGATGAGGAAACTGAGCCGTATAAGACCAAAGGAAGGATTGTACTGTGGTGTTTTTGTTATGATGATTTGAGACTGCCTTAATTTCCTAGCATCACTGATGCCATCACCTTCTACTACTTTCAAGAGAGGCAAATTGATACCAGGATTAATTATTGCTTTGGTATACTTTAAATATCCTCAGGTAGAGCCAATGCCTGCAGTTATGTTTGGTGTAAAGTCATCTCAAGCCTCACTTTACGAATTTCCACAAAGGAATCCCAAAGACATAAAAATCAAATCACTCATGTCTTCACAAAATGAATTTTTTATTGTGGTCATACATGGTTTTTCAGTGCCACAGAAAATTCCAAGGTAGGGACAAACAAGTTTTGGATGGCTCTAAAGAAACATGGTGAGTTCTCAGAACTGAGTTGTGCAGGAATGTGGTTAAGAGAAAGAAGAAAGGGTCAAGGGAGGAAATTGAAGAAGGTGACATGTATATTACATGATTACTTTTTAAACCCCTCTCAGCTCTGACAACCCTTTTCCCAAGTAAGATCCCAATAAAATCCATCATAAACTGAAGTGATTGTTCTATCAAATACACAAAGAATACATTTACTTGATAAAGAAACCACAAGAAAAGTGGGTTTGGAAGGGTTCAGACTTATTCTCAGCGTATCACTGGGAGTCTTGGTGTCTGTGCCAGCAGTTTAGGAATCACAGGCTACCAGGAGGTGAATTCTAATAACAAACACAAGACCCCTCTTCAAGCCCTCTGGTTGGTGGGGAAGGCCTATGATGGGGGCCAGAGGGGAAGCTGTGCTATTCTCCCCATTCTCCATCATCATCTCATCTCCTGCTTGCTGACCTGGAAGGGACTTGCGAGCTCTCCTTGCTTCGGCTGTGCAGTCCAGAAGCCAGAACTTCCTCTAGGAAACTGACAAGAAGACTTGAGGTTACTTAAAGGAAAAACAAAAGTACCATCAAAAATAGCATATCTTGCTCATGATAGTGAACTATAGAGACAGATATAAATAGTATGCAAAAGTATGGTTTGATATTTGGGTGTAACATACAAGTTATCGGTTGAGCCTTAACACATCCAGACTAGAAGGAAAGCCCCTTTGTGTTCTTCCTCAAGGTCCTCACTGTGTTTTTGAGATTAAATTTGTAAGGTCTGTTAAGATTAACATTTTGCCGAGTAAGGTGGTACATCCCTGTGATCCCAGTGACTCAGGACTGAAGCAGGAGGATTATAAATTCAAGGCCAGCCTTGGCAACCTGGTGAGACCCTGTCTCAAAATGAATAAAAAGGACTGGGGATGTGGCTTAGTGGTAAAGTATCCGTGAGTTTAGTCCCTGGTAGTAAAAAAAAAAAAAAAAAAAGAAAAAGAAACACAAAAGAGGGATTTTGAGTTTGAAATTTCTAGTTAGGAACCCCAAATTTTAAAGGGCAAGGCTCCTATATGAACTCAGGACCATGTTACATCAGCATCAGAAGAAATATATACTGTTGAAATTGCCTTGGAACTTTTATTGTGCCTTGAGTTTCTTCCTTCTCCAATCTCCAAAGAGGCACCAGAGTAACTTTTCTAAAATACAGATTATATCCTATTGCATACTTTCACCTTTTTAAAAAAACCTTTTACTTACAGAAAAATGTATATAAAGTTCAAAGCTCCTCATACTGTAGCCTGATAATAACTAGTATTTTCATTTACTGTGGCCTAATACATTGTATTTATTTTGTTCAGAAAACTGTTTTTATACATGTATATGTACATACATATGCATGCAGCCCTATGAAATAGATGCTCCTAATATCCTTACTTTAATAAATGAAGAAACAAAGTTATAGAGAGGTTAAGTAACTTGCCAGGGTCACAAGAACTAGTGAGTGATTTAGCTGGGATTCAAACCCATGGACTAGAGACCATGCCCTTCATCATGTCTAGGTCAGTGTCCCACAGGATAGCCTGTGCCATCCATGACCAACAGCAAATAGTCTTCCCTAAACATGTCACAAGCTTTCACCCTTTCAAGCTTTCGCCCCTTCTCGCTCTGCTTAAGTCTTTTTTATCTTTAAGGCTAAGAATCAAAAGTCATTTTTTCTGCAAAGCCTTCCCAGACCCCTCCATGCTGAACTATCACTTCTACCACTATTATCACTTATTCCCAGTGCTATTTTAGCACTGTATTATTAACTTGGTACTGTACATATTCTTGTTGCCAAAATAGACCATGAACTCCTCAGGGTGGGAATAAATTTTACTCAGCTTGTTTCTCCAGGGCTTAGCAAAGGTACTCAATAAAGGTATGCTGAAAAAATGAATTAATTAAAAGAGCAACCCAATGGCAAGAGAACCTTCTCTATAACACAGGGGTTATTTGGGTGGTATTTCTAAGTATGCTCAGGACTTTCTCAGGAGACAGATCTACAGAAGACAAAGGGTTGAAAGAATGACCAGGTACCTTATTATTACTGTTGTGTAGTTTTAGACCTGGAAGATTCTGGGATTTAAGGATTTAAATTCCAAACTCTTTTGCAAAAGGAAAAAAAAGTTAAGTAGAGGGAAAGGAGTAAGTTCATTTACTTCTGTACTGAAATAGAGGCATCTCTGTGTGGCCTGGTCTGTTGACCAGTTGGACCGAAACACTTGGAGGTCAGAAAACAAGTGTTAGGAAATGAGCTAATGTTGCTTTTTTGAAAGAGAACATAACAGGTCTTTGATTAGTGACTTCTAGTAAGAATGAAACAAATGTGCTGGGAAGCCCTATAGGAATTTATCAGGTGATCTTTGCTTCATTTCCAACACAGCTAGAAAGGAAAAAATAACTTTGCTAAAATTATACTTAAAGATCCTCCTCTGTATATCAACAGGACCCTACACTGCTGACTGCAAAAAGAAAACACTATATTTTCCAAACCTTATTTTGCTTCTTACGGCCATTGTGACTTAAAAAAGAATCTATTTAGGGACTTTGGTGAGTCATTGCACAGAATGCTTAAAAATTATGGGCAGTGAACATATTGGTAGCTGTACCCTAAATTTAGTCTATGTTTCAAAACAAAAGAAAAGAATGATTTTTCTTTCTAGATTTGTTTTAAATTAACCTCACTTAAAACACAAACTCAAAAATCCCCATCTCCTGTGGTGTTGTAATCCAATTCAATTCAGTTTAATTCAATTTAATGAATGTTTATTGAGCATCCATTGTAAACCAGGCATTGAACTAGGAGTATGAATGAACACCTGTTATGATTCTTATCTTAGGGGCTCTCAGTCAGAGACAGATACACAATCACAGCTCAACATGAGACATGGTATAAACAGAGACAGCACCAGACATGCACTGACCCAGTGAGTTAACACCACTGCTCCTCTTGGTTTGTGCTGTCATCAAGGGTGCTTTCCTGACTCTACGGGGAGAGGAAGGTGGGTGGGAAAAAAAGCAGAATCCTTCACCCCAATTTTAAAAAGTCAACCTCAAAAGTCTTGAGTCACATGTCAATAAACAAGTGTCTTCACTGTTAAGTCTCTGGTAAAGGACCAACACTTATAGAATTAAAAATTTTAATTACTGAAGTAATTCAGCTAATCAACTATATCCCTGAACCAGGCTACATAATATAACAAAACAACGTATGTGTATGTATGTATATTTAAATTAAAGTATATATTCCTCCCTTTTCACTAGAATCTACAGACAGAAATTATAAGTAATGGGAGAGGGAAAAATGGGGAAATGTTGATCAGTGTGTACTAAGTTATAGTTAGATAAGATTAAGAAGCTCTGGTGTGCTATTGCACAAGAGGGTGACTATAGATAACAATAACGTACTTTATATTTTAAAAAGCTAGAAGAAAGGATTTAAATGTTTCTACCATAAAGAAATGAGAAACATTTGAGATGTGTTTATCCTGATTTAATCATTATACAATGGATACATGTATTGAAATGTCACATGATACCCCATAAGTATGTATTTTTGTTTTTAGGTATCATTGAAAAATAAATCTCAATTAAAAATTACATATGAGTTTCTTGTAACAAAGACAAGGGAAGCTAAAATCTGAAGAATGGTATGATGGGGACAGGGGACTTGTAGGGAACAGGAAAATAGAAAAAGACTTTCAAAAAAAGTGAGAAAACCCCCAAGATATTAGCTTTAATGCAGTAGTAAGTTCATTAAGGCAAACACTTGGCTGCAGATGTTTGAGTATGGGGGTTGGTGAGGGAGAAGAACAGGATGGAATTTTTAATATCCTAAAACACTGAAAGCTCCTCTTCCCCCTCCTCCCAGTTTTCAGAGACACTATTACATTTCATATATTTTTGCTTTTTATGTATAATATTCCTTCTACCTCCCACATTTTGTCCAGTGGAACTATGCATATTTTAAAACACACCTCTCACACGATCTCTCTTCTAGGAAGTCGTCCTTACCTGTACTGCCTTCCCCTTAAAATTACTTACTTGCTTCTCTGTATCTTACACCGTGTTGTAATTTGTCTACATGTTGATTTTCCATGTAAGCCTATGAGTTTTTGAGGGTACAAGTGATACATAAATACTGTAAAAGTTTTAAATAGCATACACAAAATCTCATGTCTTCCTTGACTCTTCTCTCCATTATTCTTTTCAAAGATAACAACATATTTGATCAACAAATATTTATTGAGCACATGCTATGTGCAAGGCGCTGTGCTAGAAGCTATGAATACAGCAATAAAGAATAAAAAACTTCCAACTCTAGACTCATGGAATTTATATTTCAATGGGGGAATAAGGAAGATCAAAGTAATTAATGGGTAAAATATAACACAACAAAAATAAGGTAGAAACTATGCCACTTTACAGACAAAGAAATTGAGGCACAGAAAAGTCAAGGTCTTTTATCTTACAATACTAGACACTCTAGGGTCAGAGTTAGTTATTTTAATTATGATGTTATGCTCCCTTGCTACAGTATGTTAGATGAAGAATATGCTATGGAGAAAAATAAAGCAGGTTTAAAGAAGAATTGGAGATGTTGTCAGGGGTGTGAGATTTTAAATTCACTGCTCCTGGATGGCCTCAAATGACATTTAAACCAGACCTGAATGAGGTGGTAGAGCGTTTATCTCGGGGGAAGAGCATGTGCAAAGGAACCAAGGCTTGGAATGTTCATGGAACACAAAGGAAGCTGGTGTGGCTGAAGTGAATAGGGTGTTGGGTAGTAAGGAATGAGATTCGACAGATTAAAGAAGGAGATGGAGGGGAGTATGAAGATGAGATCATGTAAGACCTGCTGATCACTGTAAGGATTTTTGTCTTTTGGGTATAATGAGGGATATTTGGAGGGTTTTTCACAGAGTAATATATTTTAAATTACATATTTTCACATGATTACTCCCTATATTGAGAAGAGGTTGTTGAGGAACAAGGGTGAGGCAGTATACTAAGTGCAGTGGGAAATGATGGTCTGATGGACCCAGGCAGGGAACCAAGAGGACATCGGATTCTGGACTCATTTTGAAAGAAAGGCTCACAGGATTTACATGAATCAGAATGCAGATGTGAGAGAAACAGCGGAGTCAAGAAAACGCCAAGGTTTTTCATCTAAATAACTCGAAGAAAGGAAATGCCAGTAACTGAGTTGGGAAATCTGAGGATTATGTTTAGGAAGAAAGATTACAAGAGTGTATGTGTTTTTTTTGCTTTTGTTTTTTTGGTACTGGGGATTGAACTCAGGGGCACTCGACCACTGAGCCACATCCCCAGCCCTATTTTGTGTTTTATGTAGAGACAGGGTCTTACTGAGTTGCTTAGCGCCTCGCCATTGCTGATGGCGGGCTTTGAACTCCCGACTCTCCTGTCTCAGCCTCCCTAAGTGCTGGGATTACAGGCGTGTGCCCCCGCGCCTGGTGAGTGTATGTGTATTTTTAATCAATACTAGGGATGGAACCCAGAGCCTTGTACATGCCAAACACTCTAACACTTGGGTTTTATCCCAGCCCCAGAAGTTTGTTTTTGATCTCATTAGATATAGATGCTTATTAGACATTAAAGTAGAATGATAGTATAGAGGGTATATGGGTATAGAAGTCTGGAGTTTGGGGAAGAAGTTCAGACTAGAAACAGGGTTTCAATGGAGGTGATAGTATTTTACTTTTGGGGGATATCTGGCAATTTCTGGCCACATTTTTAATTGGCATCTAGTGGGTAGAGGCCAGGAATATTGCTGAAAATTCTACAATGCAAAGGACATTTTCCTACAATAAAGATTATCTGGTTCAAAATACTAGAGTGTTGAAGTTAAGAAACTTTGGACTAAAAATATAAATTTAGGAGTCAGAAGTAGAGAGAGAGAGAATTTAAAGCCAGGATACCACATGAGATTGTCAAGGCAGCAGGTGTAGAGATGAGAGATGTTCTAAGGACTGCATCCCAGAAATCTCCCAAATAGGGTAAAACAGCAAAAGAGACAGAGAAAGAACGGCCACTGAAATAAGAAGGTCAGAACAGTACAGTTCCTGGAAGCTAAGTAAAAAAAATATTTCGGGGGTCGTGTGTAGCTTAGTGGTAGAGCACTTGCCCAGCATATGTGAGGGCCTGGGTCCCATCCCCAGAACCTCAGCGTGAAAAAAAAAAAAGTTTCAAAGTGAAAGAACTGACTAAATGTGTCACATGCTGCTGATAGGTCAAGACAAATGAGTAAGTTCATTCTGGGTTTAGCCACATGGAAATTCCTGGGGACCAAGATAAGAACAATTTTGGAGAACAAGTGGAGTGGTTTAGAAGAATGTGGGTTGAAGAGGATAGAGGAGGGGGGGAAATTAGAGATAATGAGTGTAAACAACTCTTGGAGTATTTTGCTATAAAAGAGACAGAGGGGCTGGGGGCACAGCTCATGTGTAAAGTACGTGCTTACCATGTACAAGCCCTGGGTTCAGTTCCCAGCACAAGGGGAAGGGGGTGGGGAGGAGGAAAGGGAGAGGATACACAAGAAAGCCCAGAGAGAAAAAGGAGGCTGAAGAGAGGGTTTTTAAGGAAACAGCAGCATATTTCTAAGCTTCTATGAATGATCCAATAGGGTGTGTGTGTGTGGGGGAATGATTTATGAAAGAAAGGGGGTAAAATTTTGGAGTGATACTCTGGAATAGATGAGGCAGGATGGGATCTTGTGTGCACATTTTAGAAGGGTTGGCTTTGGCCAAGAGCATCCATCCAACATGATAGGATGGAAGGTGGTGGGAAGCAGTGGTAGTGGGAGCTATGGATGTTCTTTTCGAATGGTTTCTCTTACCAGTTGACATATATCTTCAGCATTACCTTCTTCATGTTTGTATCGTTAGTATAAGGTAGGTATTGAATTAAGTGTTTACTGAATGAATACATGAATCAGATACACATTTTAAAAATATATTCAGACCTCCCAGTATAGGTTCCACCTACTATGCTAAACTTTTTCTAAATACCCAATAGCAATTGTATCAGGAGCAAAGGAAAAGGCTAGCACTCGACATCTATATCTGAAATACCAGGAATCTTACACACAGAGATCATCCTGGTCCTTGCTGGATATGGGTACCATAAAGAACTTTTCTTTGTTTCTCAAATGTGCTGTGCCTTTTTTTTCTTCTCCTCTTCTTAATTATGCTGTTTTCTCAGCCCTGACTGCTCAGTCTTCCCATGGAAATCCTACTTATCCTTTAAGGTCGAGCTGTCCTCTGTGAAACACTTCCTGATTACTCAGTTAGAATTAGTTATTTCTATGTAGGACACATTTTATTTATACTCATTGACACTTTCCATATTTTTATCAGACCTAAGAAACAAATTTCTTGGTCTTAGAGGTGTAGACTGGATTGGCATGCCAGTTTCTTTGAGTTTGACTAGTGTTTTAAAAATGCATGATTTTGTTATTTTTCATAAATTGACCTTTTAAATTTTGACATAAACATATTTTAAGGCATTTGTCAGTTAAATTATTTAATTCTCCCCCACGTATCCCTCCAAATTATAAGAAAATGGACACTCCAAAAGATGTGTCATGTTTATTTTGTGCCTTTGTGTATCCCTAGGACTAACAATATCCTCTTTTGAGAAAAACGGATTTGTTTGATTCCCCCACTGGATCATCAAAGATAGGCAGGTCCTACTTATTTTTGTACTTTTGTTTCTACCTTGAATAGTAGCTTATAGCCACTCAATAAATATTCTCCCCCTTGCTCTCAAGCAATATAACAATATTTTGTCAATACTCTTGGTTCATATTTCTTCTGTTACTGAAAGGAGCAAGAGATAGTAAAAAACAGAATAAAAAACCTTAAGTATCTATGGACAGGTGAATGGAGAAGTAAACTGTGGTATATCCATATAATAAAATCTTACACGGCACTGAAAAATGAATGAACAAGGTTACATGCAATAATACTGATAGATTTTAGAAACAATGTTTACTGAAAAAAGCATACTACCATTTTTATAAAGCTCAAAAACAAGCAAAGTTAAACATATTATTTAGAAATACATAGATAAATGACAAAAATGTAACCTTTCTCCACCAAAGCAAGGGAATCAAACACAAGATTTAGGAGAGTGCTTACTTGTGGGAAGATAAGAGATATAATTGGAGAGGAACACATGGATAGATCTATGTTACTACCAATTTTCTAGTTCTCTCTTAAGTGATCAAACAGTTCAGACTTTCGTTATATAATTATGCCTTCTAACTTACATGTTATATATCTTGTTTTATAAATGTCAAATATTAAAATACAATAAAAAACACACAAGCTGAGTACTGAGCAAGATTCTTTTTTTTTTTTTTCTGTACTAAAGATTGAACCCAGAGGTGCTTTACCACTGAGTCATATCCCCACACATTCCCAACACTTTTTAATTTTTATTTTGAGACAGGGTCTCACTAAGTTGTTTAGGCTTTGCTAAATTGTTGAGGCTGGCCTCAAACTTGTGATCCTCCTGCCTTAGACTTTCAAGTTGTTGGGATTACAGGTGTGTGCTAAATGTGCCTGGTCAGAGTGAGATTCTTTTCTTGTTTGTTTGTTTAAATATATATACACATATTTAATTGTAGATGGTCACAAAACCTTTATTTTATCTATCTATCTTTTTATGTGGTGCTGAGGATTGAACCCAGGGCCTCACAGGTGCTAGGCAAGCTCTCTACCACTGAGCCACAACTCCAACCCCAGAGTGAGGATTCTTTTTTTTTTTTAAATTTTTTTTAGTTGTAGATGAACATAATACCTTTATTTATTTTATGTGGTGCAGAGGATTAAATCCAGTGCCCTACACATGTGAGGCAAGCGCTCACCGCTAAGTCACAACCCCAGCCCAGAAATCTTTACTCCAGATTTTCTCAGAATCTTTAACATCCAAATGTGAATTGTGATTTTCCATTTTTACCATTTCCAAAAAAGGGAAATGGTATTTTCCAAATTTGGTTGACCAAAAAATCCTTTTTAAAAAATGGAAAAACTATCAGTATTTCCCCAAATATTCTATAGATTAAACTTGGGAAACAGTTAAGGTATAAAATATTTCCTTGATTATAACCAGTTCCCCTGAGGTTACTTCACCTGGGATACTTTCTTCTGAAAGGTGTTAATTGCCTATTAAAAAATATAGCTACTCCTCCCCAAGTCCCACCTTTTTACAGGACACCTGACTTATGAAAAGCAAACTAAGAGCCGGGTGTGGTGGCTCACGCCTGTAATCCCAGCACTTAGGGAAGCTGAGACGGGAGCATCGTGAGTTCAAAGCCAGCCTCAGCAATGGCGAGGTGCTAAGCAACTCAGTGAGACCCTGTCTCTACATCAAACACAAAATAGGGCTGGGGATGTGGCTCAGTGGTCGAGTGCCCCTGAGTTCAATCCCTGGTACCAAAAAAAAAAAAAAAGCAAACTAAATAAAATAAAACAAAGGAAAAAATAGGAGTCCTTGTCCTTATTTTTTTCTTCTATTGAGAAGAAATAGGAAAAAAGAGAAAACAATGGAATTCTACATGCATCCAGGATTGTACATGTATCATTCCTTAGAATATCATGTGAAGAGAAAGGGAAAAATTACCCTCAGATTCCGCAGGGTAAAAGATGGATTCCTCGGAGACAGAAATGCCTGTAGTATCAGTTGCATAGCAGTCCGAAAAGGAGGTTATCATTGAGAATGAAAAGAGCTATAGATGTGCTTTCCGACTACTGGGAACATTCGAGACCACATCAATTTGTCAGAGCAACCATAACAGGAGTAGAATCATGCCCACTATATTTAAAAAAAAAATGAAACAAAGCCCCCAAGTAACCCAGCTGTAGCAGCCATGGAGGCTTAGGATTCTTTGCAAGTCTTAATTATAGTGGTACTGATGCTGGGGGATTCAAAGGGGAAATTTTAAGTAAGCACAAATGGAAATGGAAGTACTAAAATTTTTCTCCTCACAGACCACAAAGGTCATCTGGCATCTGGACTACCTCCACAGTTAATTTTATCACTGCCTTGGAATATTTCCACTTGGAATAATAATATAATCCTGCCCCTGAATTATGTTAAAGTAAGGGTTCTTAAAATAAGTAATATAGTTCTGGCAGAGGAATGAAGTGACCCACTATACAGAGTTAGCATGTTTGAGCTTTTTTTTCTATTTTAACTTTTTATTATTTTACCCAACAAATCCTGGAAGAAATACGCAAATGCTGTCTTGGATTTTACACACTACACAAAAAGGCATTTCATACAAACTTGTGAGAGAGAATGTTTTCCTATAACATTTTCCCATAAGTTAACATTCTGGCTGCAAGAAATAGAAACTCATTCAAATTAGCTCAAGCAAAAAGAAAAGTGTTTACTATAAGGCATTGGAGGTGGAATGGGGAGTGATGAATTGGAAGACTGCTTTGGAACCAGACAGCATCTACCTCTATGATTCTTGTTTCATTCTTTAAGCTTCACATTATTAATCTAGTTCATTCTTCTTTGCATATGGGTTGAAGTAAATTGGTTTTTAGCCAACCTTTTCCCATATAAATTGATAATTTAAAAATTTAAGTTTAAGAATCACCAGCAGCTAACCTCAGTGCTGGCAAAGGCATGATGTGAATGTATAAATATGCTTAAAAATGCTTACACCCTCTGATGCAGCCAATTTCATCATAACATTGCTAGTACACAAATTGAAGCCTGAAGTCTAGCTTTGTACTTCCTAGCTATCTATTCTAAGGCAAACTACTTAATATCTCTATGTTGTATGTTTTTCATTTAAAATTGCAATCATAATAATTTTACTTCTTGGATCATAAAGATTAAATGAGATAATATACACACTGAATTAAGCAGTGTGTATATTATACACAGATTGGCATGTAGCATATCTTAAGTGAACAACTGGACATGTGTGTAAAGATGTACATAAAGTGATGTTTATTATAGCACAAATTACACAAATGAAAAATTACAAAAAATTAATATCAAACAATATTCTTTTGTTCCCCACTATATGTCCAGTCTCAAGATAGCTCCTGGAACTTGGTGCATAATAAGTATTTGTTGAATGAATAAAAAACTGAGGATTGACTAAATAAATTGTGGCACAATCCAATAGAATGTGATTCAGTCATTAGAAATGACATAGATAAGTATTTTCATTGAAAACACATTAGTATACTTCCTTTTATTAAAAATGTATATACATTTATAGAAAACGTCTAAAAGTGAATACATCAGGATGCTGACAACGTTCCCTATGATGGGATAGTATAGATACTTAGTTGTTGATGGACCTTTATTTATTTATTTATATGCAGTGCTGAGAATTGAACCCAGTGCTTCACACATGCTAGGCAAGTGCTCCACCACTGAGCCACAACCTCAGTCCCCTACTATCTTTCTTTTGCTGATCTGTATTTTTTTCCTACAAGGATTATGTATTGATTTTGTAATGAAAAGCTATTTTTAATTAAAAATGTTATGTACATAGATAAACTGGAATCAGGAAACATACCTAGGTTTGAGTCTTCAGTTAAACTCAACTTTAAAAGAAGGATGTTATTAGATCTCAGTTGTATGTTTATTTTCCCTTCAGACATTAAGATCTTACAGGTGTAGAACATGTCTTCATCCTTTTAGCACCTTGAACAGAATCTTACATACAACTGGTATTTAATAATGCTTGTCAGTGACAGGCAATACATTCCATCATGACTTTTGCAATGTTTAATACTTTAGTCATAGAAGGAAAATAAACTTCCAAAGAAAATCTTTACAAAGAAGGTAATGGTTTCAACAGTTTCAAACAGGATCTCGAAATGCCAATAAGTGAAAAAGAAAGCTCTCTGGATTCTTTTTTCTTTGAAATGCAAATTCTGTCATAGTATCCTGATTTTTCTGTAAATAATTCAGAGATTGAACCAACTTGTGGTTACAGGAGAAGGTCCAAGTTTCTAGTGTTACTTGTTTAGGTAGAAATCTATAAGGTACTTCTTGATAACATGAATTGGCCTCTTCCCGGCTTCAAATTTAATCAACTGTTTTCTAAGCTCTTGTGTTCTCTACAAAAAGATTAATGTCACTGATTTACTGTCACAGTTAAATCATTATCAAGACTTGGGCATCATTTCAGTGATGAAAATAACAGCTGTTACTAGTTATCAAGTTAATCACTTTTATTCAAAGAGCAACATGGTCACTTGAATATCATTCTTCGTGTGTGTGTGTGTGTGTGTGTGTGTGTGTGTTACTGGGGATTAAACCCAGGGGTGCTCTACCACCAAGCCACAACCCCAGCCATTTTTATTTATTTTGAGACAGGGTCTTGGCTGTTGAGACAGTTGCCCATGCTGGCTTGGAACTTGTAATCCTCCTGCTTTAGCCTCTTGTGTTGCTGGTATTACAGGTGTGTGCCACTGTCCCTGGCTCTTTATCATCTTTGAATGACAAAAATCACTTTTGTATTATTTTCCTCCTGCTCTGGTTTACAATATTTTTTAATAGACAAAAAGTTCACATTTTGTCTATTTGATAAAAATACATTTTGCTTACATTAAAAGCAAGGGGTTAAAAAAGAATCAGCTAGGCAGATCTTCTAAAATATTTCAACTGAGTGCCCACATGCCCAGACTAGAAACAGACTGTGTTTGATTCCAACTTTTACCAATTAGTTTTATGATTTTGGGCAAGGCATTTAATATCTTATTTTCCTCAACTGAAAAACGGTATCGATCTGGTTGTGACAAATGAAACTGAATGCACAAAGTATTTGTAAATCACAAACATGGGCTACATAAGTAATTTTTTTTGGCAGCGCACATACTAGGCAAATACTCTATTACTGAACTATATACTCCCAGACTGTGCATGGGTAATTTTAAATGTTCTGAAACATTTATTTACTGGTGCCAGAAATTAAACCCAGGAATGCTTAATCTCTGAGCCACATTCCCAGCCCTTTTTATTTTTTATTTACAGACAGGGTCTTGCTAAGTTGCTTAGGGCCTTGCTGAGTTGCTAAGGCTGGCTTTGAACTCACTATCCTCCTGCCTCAGCCTCCCAAGTTGCTAAGATTACAGGCGTGTGCCACTACACCAGGTCTGGTAGCCACATTTAAAAAGTAAAATGAAAAATGTAAAATTAATTTTCTTGGAGGTACTGAGGATTGAACTCACTTGACCACTGAGTCACATCCCCAGCCCTATTTTTTTTTTTCCCAGCCCTATTTTATATTTTATTTAGAGACAGGGTATCACTGAGTTGGCTGGCTTTGAACTTGCAATCCTCCTGCCTCAGCCTCCCAAGCTGCTGGATAAAATTAATTTTAATAGTATATTTTACTTAACTCACATGAAAAATATCATTTTAGCATGACTTAGAATTATTAAGAATGTATTTTACATTTTTTGTACTAAGTCTTGAAAGCTGAGAAATATTGTATACTTGTGGAACACTTACAAAAGAGCCACATTTCATGTTCTCAATAGCTCCATATTGCTAAGAGGCTACTTCACTGGATAGCATACATATAAAGTATTAGAAAAATCCTAGTACATAATATGTACTCAATACATTTTCGTTCTTAGCATCATCACAACCTGTTTTAAATTGCTATAGACCAATATTCCTCAAAGTGTGTTCCTTAGAACACCAGCTGATATCAGGTGTTCTGGGACATGGCATTAAATAACACTGAATCATGAGTAAGAAAGCCATTTATTTTTTTTGGGGGGGGATTAAACTCAGGGTCACTCAATCAGTGAGCTACATCCCCAGCCTTGTTTTTGTATTTTATTCAGAGACAGGGTCTCACTGAGTTGTTCAGTACCTCATTTTTGCTGAGGGGGGCTCTGAACTCATGATTCTCCTGCCTCAGCCTCCCAAGTTGCTGGGATTACAGGCATGCGCTACTGTGCCTGGCAGAAAATCATTTCTTTTAAAATTGTTTTTTCATCTTTCTGACTGTGTCAAGTAGAAAGGATCAGTTTGGTAACTACGCTGCTTTGCTTTTTTACATTTCAATATTTTTTACTGAGATATAATTCATGGACAATAAAATTCGCAGATTTTAAGAGGTATCATTTGATGAATTTGACTAATGTATGCAGTTACATCACCACTTCCTCAATTAAAATAAAGGACACTTCCATAATCAAGCAAGGGCTTCTTAAAAACCAAGAAACAAACAAAATCCAACAATAGGAGTCTTAAAGTTAATACTACAGCTCTGAATACATAATGCCAAATTGTTCTCCAGAGAAGTTATACCAATTTACACTTCTACTAGCCATATTTGAGATTGCCTCACTGCACATTTATCATAAGGAAATAATCAGGGATGGTGGTAAGGATTTCTTAATATATACAATGTTTTTTGAGAATTATTTACATGAAAAAGTAAATGATCTATATGTCCAATAACAATGGCTAAAGACACATCCTCACATCCTAAAGGTCAGGTGTTGCGGTGTGTGCCTATAATCCCACTGACTGGGGAGTCTGAGATAGGAGGATTACAAATTGGAGGCCAGTTCCCTGGATTCAATGCCCAGTATGGCAAACAAACAAAAACAATTATGTCTATTTTTTAGAATAAGAAGGAATTATTTACTTGGTGGTGGTAGGGAAATGTCTGTCTGTAGACACTATATGACTTTTCTAGTCAAGGGAAAAATAATTGAAAATAGGATTATTAATTATTTTGCAGATTTATAGCTAATGAGGGTCTAACTGAATACAATTCAATTTTAATTGAATGTAGCAAATCAACAATGTGCAGTCATTATTACTGACTTGAAAGGGAATCTGGGAGTAAAAGGATAGGAGATTTGGGGTCATTTAGCAGGATACACTTTTCTGTCTGTCAAAAGTCTTAAGAAAGGGCTGGAGTTGTGGCTCAGTGCTGGAGCGCTTGCCTCGCATGTGGGAGGCACTGGGTTCGATCCTCAGCACCACATAAAAATAAATAAATAAAATAAAGGTACTGTGTCTATCTATAACTAAAAAAGATGTAAAAAAAAAAGTCTTAAGAAGTGCTGATCTGATAGTACAGGAGACTGTTCAGGTGGTACTCAGGTACTACTGGCTAATACATTTACCTTCTTTCCTTTTCCTTCACTTCTATCCCAAATCCTGTGAAGATGGGGATTTTATTGTATTAGGAAAACAATTCCATCTATATGGATCAGGTTCTTGGCCTCTCAGCTCACACTGCTAACTTAATGTGTTAATTGCTGCTAACAGGGACTAGAACTCTTTAATATTGATTGACTTGTGAACTGACAGTACAGGAGACAGTATGTGTGAAGTGGTCAGGCAGGTCAGCTCAAAACCCAACCAAGATGCTCACTTATTTGCAAGAAAGGATCATGTCCTCCAGAAATACAACAAGGATATTGGCTCAGTTTATTGCAGGTGAATAAATAATGCATAACGTTCACATATAGGAATTTGCATTTTTATAATAAACTTTCATTCTGGTGGAAAATTTTAGTTCACATTAGCTTTTTTTTTAAATATATTTTTTTAGTTGTAGATGGACATAGTATCTTTATTTTATTTATTTTTACGTGGTGCTGAGGATCGAACCCAGTGCCTCACGCAGGTGAGGCAAGCGCTGTACCAGCCCCTTACATTAGCTTTTATAGCTAAGGTCATACTCTAAAACAAGTCAGATGTCATGACTATGCTTAAAGTCTCATAGTGCATACAAAAACTTGTATACAAATGTTTTTAGCAGCATTATTCATAATAGACAAAAGATAAAAAAACTCAAACGTCCATAAATTGATGACTAGAAAAACAAAATATATTCATATAATGAAATACTATTCAGTCATAAAAAGGAAAAAAGTACTGACATATGATAAGATAGATGAACCTTGAAAATAGTCACAATGACAGACAACATATTATGAGATTCCATTCATATGAAACGTCCAGAAAGGGAAATCTGTATGGATAGAAAGTAGAGTAGCAGTTGCTAGGGGTAGAGGAAAAGATTCTTTCTGAGATAATGAAAATATTCTAAACTTGAATGTGATGATGTTTGTATGTTTGTGAATATACTTAAAATCATTGAACAGTTACTTTATATGAATGAATTGCATAATATCTGAACTCTCTCTCTCTCTTTTTTGGTTCCATGGGCACTTAACCACTGAGTCACATCTGCAGCCCTTTTTAATTTTGAGACAGGGTCTCACAAGTTGCTTAGAGCCTCACTAAGTTGGTGAGGCTATCCTTGAACTTGCAATCTTCCTGCATCAGGCTCCCAAGCCACTGGAATTATAGGCATATGTATCAGCCTGAACTGTATCTTAATAAGGCTATATTCTTTTAAAAACCCAAACCTATAATGCTAACTCATAATGAAAACCAGTCCTTGCAACAGTCTACAAGGCCTCTCATGATCAGGCCCTAGGTGACCCTCTTTAATTTTATTGGTGTGGTTCACTCCCTACCACCTTCAACTCTCTGCACAAATCTCCCTTTACTGAGACTTTCCTGACACCATACTGAGTAGTGGTTACATACTCCCATTGTCGATTTCCCTTTACCCTGCTCTACACTTTCCTCCACAGCATACATCATTTTCTGATTATGAAATTTATGTATTTATTGTCTATTATTTATTTCTGCCTCTCCCACATTAACATGAAAAAAAGTCTCACCAGGGATAGTATCTTTATTTTATTCATGGAGGTATCCCAATGCTCAGTGAATGAACTTTATGTTGTTCTCATATATTCAATAAATATCTACTCTAGAACTCAATTAGGGCAATAGGACTTCTGACTTTTCATATAGGTGTTGGTGAAAATATTTGTGGTGCTATAGCAATGATTCATATCATACATAATTCCTAGAAAATGAAATCTGACACTCCCCCCAACTGAGGATCTATTAGTCTAATATGACTAATGAGACAAAGTAAGAGGGAAATAGTAAGGGGAGAAAAAGTAAGGCCATAAGCATGGCACTACTGAGAGAGGGGAATGATAGTCTGTACATTGCAAGCCTGCATGAACTCAGAGACATGTTGGACTGCTGAGGGCAGGTACTTACATGTGTTCAGATCACTTCTCTGTCTTCAAAAAAAAAAAGCATGAAAATTATGCCTTTAAAGAGGTTTCTATAATTGGTTAGTATGTTTTATTTCTATATATTTCATCATATACAAAAGGGAAAACAATACAAAATTCATATTAAATTTCGTATGACTGTGGAAGAAAGAAAGAATAAAATATTGACTGCCTCTTTTAATTCAGAAGGCAATTTTATTAAGAATATTGCTAAGGAGATAATTACCTTCTACAAAATTCCTTGGTATCTTAGCAGCAAATACATGCTTCCTATTTTAAATGGTGTTTAAATCTAAACAAAGGTAATCACAATTATAACTAATCAGAGCAGGTCCTACAGAAACAGATCATAAACTACAGAAGGCCTGCATATATAGAACTCTGTTTCATTATATTTAGTGACTGAATCACTAAAAAAAATATCATTAAGAATTGTCTTAGCCAGGTGCGGTGGTGCATGTCTGTAATCCTAGCACTTTGGGAGGCTGAGACAGGAGAACCACGAGTTCACAGCCAGCCTGAGCAACTGTGAGGCACTAAGCAACTCAGTGAGACCCTGTCTCTAAATAAAACACAAAACAGGGCTGGGGATGTGGCTCAGTGGTCGAGTGCTCCTGAGTTCAATTGCCGGGACCAAAAAAAAAAAGAATTGTCTTAAGTTAAAAAGAGCCACTTATAGCTTTGGCAACATGAATTTCAGATTAAACGAATGCATATTTCCCTTCAATGAGATCTAAGGAATATATAACTCCAGGTACTTTCTGGCTTAAGACAAAAACATACAAAAACTTTACTCTTTCATTAAAAATCATATTCATTTCTGGAAATATACCAGGGAGGGAAGGCAAGAATTGCTTTTATTCTTTATTTTAAATTGTTTACAACTAAGATTTGGTTTAAATTTATAGTAAAGATCAACTTGATGTACATTAAAAATCGAGGATATCTCAAAATGAAGATTGTTAAAAATTACTAAATGAGGGGATAAGAGTATAATTTTCTGGAATGCAGGAGACTAATTTTGACACATTAACCCATTACATTAAACAACTTACCCAAATCATAAACTGTGATGGTTTATGTAAGTTTTAGTAAGTGGTGATTTTGATATTTGACTGCAGAATAGATCTATTTTATTTAAGAGTTGTAAAGATTAGGGAAACAAAGTAAGCTGTAGCCCAGAAACATCCCACAATACATATTTCCCACTCTGAAAAGAAAGTGGCTTCTGTATCAGTACATCATACTTGTGGTGACAAGACATGATTTATTTCCTGCTCATTGGGGTACCCACTAATCCAAATCCTCATGGGCAGTCCATATCACAATTTACATGATTCCAAGTATAGAAGGAGGGCATTCATCATGGATATCTAAAAGCATTTTGTTTCCTAATTTCCATATTTTCTCAAAGTAATACTTCTGTGCTACGGAGCTCTTGAAATCAAGTCTGTTTCTTTGTTATTTATTCCTTTGGCCTTTTCCTTAAAAAATAACCTATTACATAGGGGGTACAATAAACCCCCATTAAAATTAAGCCCTAATAATTTGCAGACACAAATGACTCAACTTCTTCTCCCCCATCAAAGTTTTTATTGCTAGCCCAGAGCAGCTCTACTATCTCCAGGTTTATGCCTGGTGATTTTTTAAAAAATATTTTAAATGATTTAAAAAATATTAGTATTTTTCTTAATGAGACTCTAAGATTCTCCCTTTCCCAGGGCCTCACATATGTTAGGCAAACACCCTTACCACTGAGTTATGCATTCCCATTCCTAACATTTCAACATGCATCACAGGTTGGGTACATGGGCACAATGGTGTGCATCTGTAGTCCTAGCTACTCAGGAGGCTAAGGCAGGAAGATTGCCTGACCCCAGAGTCTGAGGCCAGCCTGGGCAACATAGAGATCCCACTTACTCAGCAGATTACTAATACCCAATGTCCATGCTCATATTAAAAACTGAGCCTTTCTATCAAAAGCTGAAACTGTTGCTTTCCATTTGTTAAGCATTTAAAATAACTAGTCTCTGAAATGTATGCCTTCTTTCTGATAATGATAAATTTTACTATTTTCTTATTGGTTAGAGGCTACATATTTATAAAAGTAAACCATAAAAATCTAATATTAGATCATTTATGCAAACATCGACTACCCCCTTCCCAGTTTGGTAATTACCATAGCAACTCCTCCTTCCTAAAAGTTTCATTGGTCAGAAATCAATAAATAATCTTGTGCAAGATTTTATTGAATCTCCTATTATTATCTGCTCAAATATAAGTAGTTTATCCTGCTGTTAGGTTAGACAAAGAAATACCAAAGCTGGATGAAGTCGGAAGGATCTGGCAGAAAACTTTTGCAGGGCTGACTTAACTCTTAATTTTACATAAAAGATTTTTTTGCTCAGTAACCACAGACACTAATCTAAGGAAAAACCTAGATGTTTAGTTTTTTTCTTTTCCTTTTTTTAAACAACAAAATAAAGTTTTATTCACAGTACTATTAATTAGACACATCTGAAAATATGCATTTTTATTAGTATGCATTGAGATTAAATTACAAAGGTAATTTTAAAAATTTGCTAATCTATTTTCCATCTAAATTCAATTTATTTTTAAATTGAGATGTAGATGTTTAGTTTTAAATTTCTAATATTCCAAGTTAAAGAGAAGATGCTATAATTCTTAGGCACATGGAGCTACAAAGACTCAACAGGAATATTAACCCTCAGAAGGATCATTTAAGGGTCAATTAATCTTTTTGAATGCTGATAATAGAGCCTATTTAAAAGCATATGATTATATAAATATACTTGAGAGAACTAATTTGGGTCAAGAAGATAAAATCCCATATGGCTATCAGCAAATAAAGCCTGTGGAACTTAAATGATTAAATATTATTTAGAGAACAATATAGCATCAGGCATTTAAATAATATTTATGAAAAAATGCATAGTGGGCTCTGGCTTTCAATACTGGAATATAAAAGAGTTACATTAGCCATGTTTACTTGAGTATGTAGTTAACCACTCTGTGCCTCAGTTTCTATACAGAGATGATAATACATACAAGCATTAAATGAATTAATATACATAAAGTACCTAGTACAGTGCTTAGCACATATTATTTGCTTAATAAGTGTTAAGTATCATTATTTATCTTAGCAGCAACAGTAGCAAATGGAAAAACAAGAATGAAATGGTTGAAATAACATTGTGTCATGTCTGTGAACAAATATGTTCAAGTTTACCTCACTGGCCACTGAATTATGTATAAAACCTACATTTGTCATTTTAAGATGCAGGGCTACCCGTCTCAGTAATATCATTTAATAGTTTTTAAATTAAAGTTCATACAATGTCACTACCATTTTATATTCTTCCAAGATCATAACTACACTGATATTTCCATTTCTGAACTTAACGCAAATTATATAAGGTGAAAATTGTCTTACAACAAAATACATAGAAAGGCAGGATACAAAAAATAACAAACATTTGGGGTTGTGGCTCAGTGGTACAGCACTTGCCTGGCATATGTGAGGCACTGGGTTCAATTCTCAGCACTGCAAATAAATAAATAAAATAAAGGTCCATCAACATCTAAAAAATGTTTTTAAAAAGATATTTTTAAAAAATAACAAACAACCTTTAAATGAATATCTAACCTCTTAAGGAGAAAAGAAATCTCCAAGAGTTATCACAAAAATGGAATCAGAGCTTAGGTTGGTTAAGTATAAGCCAATGCTGTGACTTCCTGATAGGTGTGTGCCAGTATTATTAAATAAGGGCATTGTATTTTAAGAGCCACACAGGATCAGGAAACAAGGTATGCACTTCAATGAGAAGAGGAATTAGAATCAAGACTCCCATATAATGTCGAGGACCATACTAAAAATGTAGACTTAAAAAATCTATCTGCACAGAGAGATAACAAGGAAGTTTGAACATAAATTGGTACTGCTTTGAATGGTGCAGGAACCCTAAAGTACTATATAGAAATCAACATAAAAATGATTCCAGACTGAAAATGTTCTTGATGTACCAAACCAAAGTGAAAAGAAAACTATGCAGGAGAAATATATCTTCAACCTAGGCCTCTCTTGGGTCCCATAAATAAAACCCTGCTTGTAATGGTTGTTATGGTTCAAAGTAATAGAACATGTGGAAATGATTCATCATGAGCTAACATTAGCAGATACAATAGTAGTGTCACACTGCCAAGTACTTCAGATTATAGAAGTGCTTAACTTCTGTAAGCACTCCTGTAATTTCTAAGGAAAAATTATGAGCCTTGAAAGAAAATGAAGTTGAAAACACAAGAAAAGAGGACAATATTAAATATATCAGGCAAATTTGAGTAAGCAGCAAATAAAACTCATAGGTATAAAATGTAACTATTTTAATTTTTTTTTTTTGGTACTGGGGATTGAACTCAGGGGTACTTGACCACTGAGCCACATCCCCAGCCCTATTTTGTGTTTTATGTAGAGACAGGGTCTCACTGAGTTGCTTAGTGCCTCACTGTTGCTGAGGCTGGCTTTGAACTTGCGATTTTCCTATCTCAGCCTCCCAAAGTGCTGAGATTACAGGCGTGTGCCACTGTGCCCGGCTTTAAATTAAAATTTAATGAAATGCAAATTAGATACAGCTGGAGAGAGAATAACTGTATTGGAATACTGATCTGAAAAAATTATATAGAAGGCAGCCCACAGAGAAAACAGATAGATGATATAAATGAAAGATTAAGAAACATGAAGAATAGATAAATGTCCAACATATATCTCATAAGAGTTCTAGAAGGAGAGAGAAGAGGAAATGAAAGAGTGGCGATATTCAAAGAAATGTAACTGGAAAACTTCCAGAAATATGGCAAACATCAATTTTCATATCAAGTAACATAAATTAAAAACAAATCCACATTTAGATACAGAATATCAAAACCAGAACATTAAAATTTTAAAAATATCAAAAATGAATCAGAGATGATTGTCTACAAATGGAAAATAATTACATTGAGAGAGGACTTCTTAATGGTAACAGTTAAAATAATAGTCCATTTTCATCTTGATTTTAAGTTCTGAGAAAAATATCAACCTAGAATTCTAAACTTAGCCAAACTAAGACATTTGTAGACAAAAATACCAAGTTGACCAGTAGCTGAAAGAATTACTAAAAGATAGTTTTTAGTAAGAAGAAAACTGAATCAAAGAAAGAGTCAGGATGAAACAAACAAAACGGAGGAAAAACAGGTGTCAAATCTATTTGTGAGAAAAGTTTGAGATAGATTAATTTAACCTCTATTGGGGTTGAGGATGTAACTTAGTGGTAGAGTGCTTGCTTACCTGCAGGAGACCCTGGATTTGATTAATAGCACAGGGAAAAATACTTCTCTATTTCTTTATTAAACAAGTAAACAAGTAACTTTTCTTCCTTCTCTCCCTCTCTCCCTCCCTTCCTTCTTTCTTTTCTGGTACTGGGGATTAAATCCAGAGGTGCTTTACCACTTAGTTACATCCCTAGACCTTTTTTAAATTAGGCCAAGAACCAAACTCAGGGCCTTGTGCATGCTAGGCAAGTGTTCTGCCACTGAGCTGAATCCCCAACCCCATCCCCAGACCTTTTTATTTTTTGTTTTGAGACAGGGTCTTACTAAGCTGCTTGCTAGGATACTATAACTGGCCTTAAACTTGTAATCCTCCTGACTCAGCCTACCAAATTGCTGGGATTACAGGCGTGTGCCACTATGTCTGGCAACAAATATCTTTTAAGGACAAATAAACCTAATCTATGGTGACAGAAGTCATAATATTGATTACTTTGTGGGGAGTTATAACATGGAATGGGCAAAAGAGGGGCTTTTAAGGGTGCTGGCAGTGGTTATATAGAATTATTCACTTTCACAATGTTTAATTGAGATGTCTTCTTATCATTTATATATTTTTCTGTATTTAATGATATGTATGTGGTATCATATTAAGGTATCTGGCTTTGTCCCTCACTTTTGATACATAGATCCTAAAACCCTTGAAACTTCCTAAGAGGTGATAAGAGTGTCTTTTATTCCAATGAGGTCATTCTTGAAGGTTGCCTACATAGTTCAGGATAGGGGACTGGTCACCAGAAAGACCAAGTCTTGATCTGAAGCTTAGAACTTTCAGCCCACCCCCTCAAACTTTGGGGAGGAGAAAATGACTAGAGACTCAGTTAATCACAAATGGCCAATAGTCTAATCAGTCATAATTTAATCCATTTACACACATAATTAAACCTGTTTAAATTCCCCTAAATGATAAGGTTGGAAGATCTTCCAGGCTGGTGAACACTCTGGGGTACTGGGAGGGTGGTGTGCTTGGAGCAGACCTGGAAAATCCACCTCTACCCATTATATCTTGCCTATGCATTTCTTCCATTTGGCTGTTCCTGAGTTGTGTCCTTTATAATAAATTGGCAAATGTAAGTAAAGCATTTCTTTAAGTTCTGTGAGCTCTTCTAATAAATTCTTAAGCTTGGAGAAGTGGCATGGGAATCCTGAATTTATAGCTGGTTAGACAGAAGTATGGGTGATCTGGGACTTGTGATTGGCATTTGAAGTAAGGGCAGTCTTGTGGAAATGAATCCTTTTAATTTGTGAGATCTGACACTAACTCCAGTTAGTGTGAGAACTGAATTGTTCAACATCCAGTTGGTGTCCAGAGAAATGGAGAAGTAGTGTTAGAAAAGATGCCAGGTATTTGATAGGAGACAAAACACCTCTCCATATAATAGTTCTTTCAAAGTTTTAAAAGAAAACTCTACTGAACAGTTTAAACCAAAATAAAATTCTGATAGATTATGAAGATATAAGTTTAAATATGAGATCTAAAAGCAATGGAAAAATGGATGTTAGTATTTATATAATCTTGATTGAGAAAGAACTTTCCAAGCATAATACCAAAGGCAGAAATTGCTGGTAGCTTTGGCTAAATAAAATGAAAACAATAACAAGAAAACCTTTATATTGCAAAACACTGAATAAAACAAAAACATCAAATAGACACACCTTGTGGCCCGCCAACACTGGAGAGGCCCCACTCATACTGTGCTAGTGTGGGGAGGAGCCCCACGCTGCAGTTTCCTATTTACCAACGTGTGGTTCCACCCAAACCACCTCCATTTTGGGGCATTGCAGCCACTGCAATAGCCCTCCCCATGGGGTAATCTCCACCGTGGGACATCAGACAGAGCTAGGAGGCAGCTACCTGTTGCAACACCACATGCCACACTGCAGCATCACCAAATAGGCCACCCAACACCATCATACAGCCCATCCTTCCAGCCCTGTCACTGAAAGCAGTTGACTTCATCTTGGGACACCTCCACCATCATCTTGGATTACCTACACTGCTGCCACCACCATCTTTAGCTGGGGCAACCTGGAAGCCCAACATCAAGGTACCTACAGGCTTGATGCTACTGCCACCACCAACTAGGGGCATGGCTGCTTCCATCTAGGGACAACAACGAGGACTAGAAAACCATTACCAAGGTCCCTGTGAGCCCAGTTGCACCAGAGGTATCTCTACTAGGTGTACTAACAGACATCATCCTGTTGCAGAGGCAATAGGGAGTCTTGCCTGGGGTTGCCTGTCTTTCTTTTTTCCCTTGCTAACAGCCAACTTCTTTTGATTACCCTTTCCCTAGTCCTATAATCTAATACTTTTATGGTCTCACATTCTACCTCATAAACTTCACAGTCTACTGCCCCCTCCTCCATCATTGAAATGGTAAATCTATTGGCTACATGGTAGAAGATAACTGAACTCATCATTTCTGTTTATAGTGACAAAACTGTACATGTAAAAATAGAAGCTAATTAATTTGTGGTTGCATAGTGGTTGCATTGGGTGTTGTAAACATTGATATCCCCCTTAAGATGAGGTATTGGTAACCTGTAGGCACACTACAAGATTACAGGGTAGAAGCTGCAATTTCTGAGATCTGCACTGCAAGACAGGAAGACACATAGACAACATGGAAAAAATAAAGGAGGAAAGTGCCCCAAACAAACCAAGATACTATAATAACAGAATCCACTGACAGTGCAGTGGATGAAATGTCAGAGAAAGAGTTCAGAATGTACATAATTACAATGATCTGTGAATTAAAATTGACCTAATTGAGCAAATACAGGCAAAAATTTATCACTCTAACAAAGAGTAAGAGAGAAAATACAGGCAACCGTTGATCACACCAACAAAGAGATAAGAGAGCAAATACAGGTAGCAAAAGATTATTTCAAGAAAGAGATAGAGATTCTGAAAAAAAAAATCAAACAGAAATCATTGAAATGAAGGAAACAATAAACCAAATAAACTCAATAGAAAGCATCACAACAGACTATATCATTTGGAAGACAGAAGCTCAGACAATGAAAACAAAATATATAATCTTGAAAATAAAGTTGACTACACAGTGAAGATGGTAAGAAACCATGAACTGAACATCCAAGAATTATGGGATAACATCAAAAGACCAAACCTAAGGGCTGGGGCTGTAGCTCAGTGGTAGAGGACTTGCCTAGCATGTGTGAGGCACTGGGTTCGATCCTTAGCACCACATATAAATAATAAATGAATAAAATAAAGATCTATCAACAACTAAAAAAATATTTAAAAGAAAAAATAAAAGACCAAACCTAAGATTCATCAGGACAGAGGAAGGCACAGAGATTCAAACCAAAGAAATGCACAATCTCTTCAATGAAATAATATCAGAAAATTTCCCAAACATGAAATATGAATTGGAAAATCACCAAATGTACAAAATTACAACAGATCTACACCAAGACATATTATAATGAAAATGCCTACCATACAGAATAAGGATAGAATTTTAAAGGCGGCAAGAAAGAGGAATCAGATTACATATAGGGAAGACCAATTTGGATCTCAGCAGATTTTTCAACCCATGCACTCAAAGCCAGGAGATCCTGGAACAACACGTACCAAGCTCTAAAAGAAAATAGATGCCAACCAAGAATCTTATATCCAGCAAAATTAAGCTTCAGATTTGGTGATAAAATAAAAACCTTCCATGATAAACAAAAGTTAAAAGAATTTACAGCAAAAAAACCTGTACTACAGAACATTCTTGGCAAAATATTCCATGAGGAGGAAATGAAAAACAACAATTAAAATCTGCAAAAGGAGGAACTACACTAACGGAAAGGCCAAAGTTAAAAACCAAATATAAACCAAAATGACTGGGAATACAAACCATGTCTCAATAATAACCCTAAATGTTAATGGCCTAAACTCATCAATTAAAAGACATAGACCGGCAGATTGGATTAAAAAAAGAAAGACCCAACAATATGCTGCCTTCAAGAGACTAATCTCACAAGAAAAGCCATCCATAGACTGAAGGTGAAAGGATGGGAAAAAACATATCATTTACACAGACCTAGTAAACAAGCAAGGGTTTCCATCTTCCTATCAGATAAACTGGACTTCAAACCAAAGTTAGTGAAAAGGGATAAAGAAGGTCATTTCATACTGCTTAAGGGAATCACACATCAACAAGATGTAAAAATCATAAATATCTATGCCTCAAACAATGTCTTGCTATGTTCAAAACACTAGAAAAACTAGGGATAGTAGGAACATACCTAACATTGTAAAAGCTATCTATGCTAACCCTAAGGCCAACATCATCCTAAATGGAGAAAAATTGAAAGCATTCCCTCTAAAAATGAGAACAAGATAGGGATGCTCTCTTTCGCAACTTCTATTCAACAAAGTCCTTGAAACTCTAGCCAGAGCAATGAGACAGATGAAAGAAATTAAAGGAATATGAATAGGAAAAGAAGAATTCAAACTATCATTATTTGTCAACGACATGATTTCATACTTAGAAGATCCAAAAAACTCCACCAGAAAACTTCTAGAATTAATAAATGAATTCAGCAAAGTAACAGGATATGAAATCAATACCATAAATCAAATACATTTCTACACATCAGTGATGAATCCTCTGAAAGAGAAATTAGGAAAACTACCTCTCACAATATCCTCAAAAAACAAAAACAAAAACAAACAAACAAACAAAAACCAACTTGAGAATCAATCTAACAGGACAGGTGAAAGACCTCTACAATAAAAACTACAGAACACTAAAGAAAGAAATTGAAGAAGACTTTAGAAGATGGAAAGATCTCTCATGCTCTTGGATAGGCAGAATCAATATTGTCAAAATGGCCATACTACCCAAAGCGCTATACAGATTCAACATGATTCCAATTAAAATCCCAATACCATTTCCTTATAGAAATGGAAAAAACAATCATGAAATTCATGTGGAAAAATAAGAGACCCAGAATAGCCAAAGCAATCCTTAGCAAGAAGAGTGAATCAGGAGGCATCACAATACCAGACCTTAAACTATACTACAAAGCTACAGTAACAAAAATGGCATGGTACTGGCATCAAAATAGACATGCATGCCAATGGTACAGAACAGAAGACACAGAGACAAACCCACATAAATACAGTTATCTCATACTATAGATTGGAGAAAAGATAGCCTTCAACAAATAGTGCTGAGAAAACTGGAAATCCATACACAGCAAAACGAAACTAAACCCCTATCTCTCACCATGCACAAAACTCAACTCAAAGTGGATTGGGGACCTAGGAATTAGACCACAGAGACCCTGCACCTAACAGAAAAAAAGGAGGCCCAAATCTTCATCATGTTGGCTTAGGACCTGATTTCCTTAACAAGACTCCTAATGCACAAGAAATAAAATCAACAATCAATACATGGGATGGATTCAAACTAAAAAGATTCTTCTCAGCAAAAGAAATAGTCAATGACGTGAAGATAGAGTCTACATTTTGGGAGTGAATTTTTGCCACATGTACATCAGATAGAGCACTAATCTCCAGGATATATAAAGAACTCAAAAAACTTAACACCAAAAAACCCCCAAACAATCCAATCAATAAATGGGCTACAGAGCTGAACAGACACTTCTCAGAAGAAGATATACAATCAATCAACAAATATATGAAAAATGTTCAACATCTCTAGTAATTAGAGAAATGCAAATCAAAAGTACTCTAAGATTTCATCTCACGCCAGTCAGAATGGCAGTTATCAAGAATACAAACAACAATAAGTGTTGGCGAGGATGTGGGGGAAAAGGCACACTAACACATTGCTGGTGGGACTGCAAACTGGTGCAACCAATGTGGAAAGCAGTATGGAGATTGCCTAGAAAACTTGGAATGGAACCACCATTTGACTCAGCTAACCCACTCCTTGGTCTATACCCTAAAGACTTAAAAACAGCATACTATAGTAACACAGCCACTTCAATGTTTATAGCAGCAGAATTCACAATTGCTAAACAGTGGAAGCAACCTAGATGCCCTTCAATAGATGAATGGACAAAGAAACTGTGGTACATATACACAATGGAATATTACTCAGCATTAAAAGAGAATAAAATTATGGCATTTGCAAGTAAATGGATGGAGTTGGAGAACATCATGCTAAGTGAAGTAAGCCAATCCCAAAAAACCAAAGGCTGAATGTTCTCTCTGATAAGTGGATGTTGATCCATAATTGGGTGGGAAGAATGGAGGAATTTTGGGCGAATGGGAGGGAGGGAAGGGAAGGAGGTATGGGGGCAGGAAAGATGGTGGAATGAGATGGACATCATTACTCTAGGTACACGTATGACTGCACATATGGTGCAATATTACATCATGTATAACCAGAGAGATGAAAAGTTGTGCTACATTTATGTACAATGAATCAAAATGCATTCAGCTGTCATATATACCTAATTAGAATAAATAAATATAAAAAGCATCAAATAGAAGAAAAAGATTTGTAAAATACAATGTGAGTGGTTGAAATTCATAATTATGTATATAGAATTTTTGAAATATTATTCAGAAAGATTAAAAAATACTTGGCAATGGGTAGAGAACATGAATGGGTAATTCAGATGAAAAATACACAAATGGTCAATGAGCTCTGGACACTGACAAAGATGTTAAGTAATTTGCCTGAGTTAAAAAATATACATACATATATTTATTTCACACTAAATGTGTTTCTATCAAATATTTATGTAACAGTGGTTAGATTATGGTAGCTTTTTGTTTTCTATATACTTCTGAATTTAAAAAAACACCTCAGAATAAGCATGTACTACATTCATAAAAGGTGAAAGTTATATATTTTTTTAAAATATTTTTTTAGTTGTAGATGGACACAATATCTTTATTTATTTATTTTTATGTGGTGCTGAGGATCAAACCCAGTGCCTCACGCAGGCAAGGCAAGCGCTCTACCACTGAGCTACAATCCCAGTCAGAAAGTTGTATTTTTTTTAAAAAACCAAACAAGAATACACAATGAAAAAGTACACAAGTACCTTTAATGATTCTCAGTTATTCATCCATTGCTCTCTCAGGTTCCCCAATCACTAAATTCAACCATCTTCTCCAGTTTCTTTTTCCTCTACCCTTTGCTGACAAATGAATCTTCCTAAAGTACTTTGCCCTTCTTAAAATTTCATTGCTTAAAAACCTTCAATAATTTCTAATTTTCTACATAAAAAAGTAGAAATTCCTTAGCCTAGCATCTAAGCCCTTCCATTATTATATCAATCTTTTTACTTTAACATACATTCTAGATAGTTGACTACTTGTTGTTCTTTGTATATGCATGTTGCCTATGGCTTTCATAAATGGTTCATGTGGTTAACTTTACCTAGAATTTACTCTTTTCATATGCCAGTTTTCTACCTAAGGAATAGTTTGTATACTGTCTTCTCCATGAAACACTTGCTAATTTCCTATAGCCACTCTAAGAATCCATGAGTCTTTTGTCTGCCTCTCCAGGCACATATTTTCTTACTTTTTTGTTCTATCTTTCCTAATAGATAATGACTAATGGGATTAAACTCAGGGGTACTTGATCACTGAGCCACACCCGCAGCCCTATTTTGTGTTTTATTTAGAGACAGGGTCTCACTAAGTTGCTTAGTGCTTTGCTATTGCTGAGGTTGGCTTTGAACTCGCAGTCTGTCTCAGCCTCCCAAAGTGCTGGGATATCAGGCATGTGCCCCCACACCCAGCTTCAGTTTGTCTTTGTAGTATTCTTACTAAATACTTATTAAATAATGTACTTAATGAATAAAATAGAAAAAATTGACAATTCAATGCCATTATGTTTAGCTATTTTTAAAGTGCCAGCCTATGACTACTGGGTTTCTCCTTTGAACACAGAACATAAAAATTGTTAACAGCACAGGATGGTTCTCCATGTCTTGCACCTAATAGAGTGACTGATGAACTTAATGGACTATATCATCCCACAAATGCTAAATTATTCTATGAATTAATGCTGCATACACAGAGCATTTGGTTAACAGCAGTTTGGTTATCAATGACCAATCTCTTCAACATACAGGGAATTTAAGCTTTATTCTCTGGGAAAAGAGAGAGTTGTAGGGATGATTGTTGTCTTTTACCTTTTTGTGTTATGCACTGTAGTTCCACCTAGGACAATCCTCACTCCAGGAGTGGTACGGTTCAGGTTATAAACTGTTAAAGCCTCCTCATAGGTGGCTCCTCCAATTACAAACACAATGATATCCTGAGGTCTGCAAAAACGAAGACCGAGATAATGTCACAGGATAAGAAAAAAATTATGGCAAAGATTTGTTGTTATTATCATACAGAGAGTTTTAATTTCTTAATCTTTCTTTTTTTGGTGGAGGAAGCAAAATTAAAGCAGAATAGAATAAAAGGTTTAAAAAAAGTTTTAATTATCTGAAATTGGCAGGAAACAGAACAGGAAATGCTGAATAGTGATTTGCTTTCTGTTTATGAGCGGATGTCTTATAATTTCTGTGCTGTGGATTTCAGAATAGCACAATAGTGTTTGCTGGAACCAAATGTAGAAATATTCTTTCATATTCAAGAGGCTGCAGAATGCTACACTGTGACATGATATCAATACAACACTAATTTGTGCTTGAATCATACATCTCCTTTCATGTATAGCCCTGTGTCAAATACTTGATACAGTGTTATTACAATGGCTTCTGTCCAAGGACCTTAAAGCATTTTGGAAAGTTAATAGTATATTTGGATATTCTACAACATGGGAACTAGAAAGATTTAGTATTTTGAGTGTACAAGAAGAATGTAACACATAAATTAATGGCACTTCCAAGAATTCCACTCTTCTTAAATTTTTTGTTTTGGAATCCTTTGATAAAGCAAGAAAAAGAAACCATGGAAACAAAAAGAAAAGGCGAGGGTGTGTGTGTGTAGTTTTGATACTGACTTGTTGACATATCATATATCAGCTCAGCCATTGGCTTCATTTGGGTGACACTGTATTGTTTTACTGTGTTTCAATCTATCAAAATTGCTTCATAACAAATGAATGATTCTCCTATTAGCTTCTTTTGCAGATATCAACAAGCTCATATTATTATTTTAATTTTTTTTAAATTTTTGATAGACATTTATTTAATTAATTTATTTATATGTAGTGCTGAGAATTGAACTCAGTGCCTCACTCATGCTAGGTAAGTGCTCTGTGACTGAGCCACAACCCCAGCCCCTTATATTCTTTTTAAAGCTGTTATTGTCTTGTTTTCTTTTTCTCGTGCCATCAAAAAGATAAAATTACTTCATCTTAGTAGGAAAGTAATTTTATTAAATCACTCATGGGACATAATTTAAAATTACATCCAGCAGAAGCACCCATTTTGGAGGTTATGGCATAACTCAACAGAAACATCTTTAATCAAGAGATACACATGCTTATGTATAAATCTTGAATAAAACACCAACTGTACATTTACTTTCTGTTTGTCTCTGTTTCTTTGTAAGACACCTTGCAGGAATTCATGTAGAGGGTATTTGTTTTTGTGTGACTTCACAGAAACACAATCAAATATTGTAGCTATTTAAGAATGTTCAGAGAGTCTTCAAATTGCAGAGATTTCCCAATTATGAAAAGATGGTTATTTTGCAATTAACAATTAATTGTAGAGAGTCAATTATTAAATTTCTTTTTTTTTAATTATTACATTTCTATGTGGACTTGGGACTTAAAATCATGCCTTTGAGACACTCAATTAACTTAATTGTGATCCTCTTGCCTCAGTCTCCAAAGTAGCAGGAATTATTGGTGTGTGCCACTGTATCCAACTTCTAAATTTGCATTTTTTTGGTACTGAGCATTGAACTCAGGGGTCCTTTACCACTGAGCTATATCCCAGCTCATTTATTTTTTGTTTTGAGACAGAGTCTTGCTAAATTGCTTACGGTCTCACTAAGTTGCCTGAGACTGGCCTCAAACTTGCAATCTTCTGCTTCAGCCTCATGAGTTGCTGGGATTACAGGTATGTGGCACTGCACTGGACTAGATTTACTTTTTAAGACAAAATAAACATCATTCAAGACTACCCACCTGAAACAATATCCTAGCACCATATCATTTTAAAAGTTAGACTGTTACGTATCTAAAATCATGATTATTTAAAAAAATTGGTTTTGAAAGGATAAATGCATGTACATCATATAAAATACAAAAGGTTATACTAAAAAATAAATTCTGTTCTCATTTTAGTTTTTTTCTTTAAATATTTTTTTCTTTTGGTATTAAGGATTGAACCCAGGGTGCTCTCCCACTGAGCTACATCCTCAACCCTTTTATTTAATTTATTTTAATTTTGAGATAGGGCCTTGCTAAGTTGCCCAGACTGACCTAGAATTGGTGATCTTCTTGCCTCAGTCTCCTGAGTAGCTGGAATTAGAGGACTGGGCCACCATGCCCGGCTATCAGCAACTTTTGACTAAGTTGATCACTTGTTCCTCCTGGATATATTTTCTTCACTTGGCTTCCAGGACGTCATATTCTTTGTTTTCTCTCTACTCCATTAGCTGTTACTTTTCAGTGTCTCTTACTGGTTCCATTTCATTTTCCTAATCTCTTAATGGTATAGTGCCCAGAGTCCAGTCATTGGTGGTTCTTCCTTTCTAACCTTACATATTCCATAGATCTGCTCTAATATAGTGTCCACTAGCCACATATGGTTATTCAAATTTAACTTAATTAAAATAAAATATTCGGGGCTGGGGCTGTAGCTCAGTGGTAAAGCGCTTGCCTAGCATGTGCGAGGCACTGGGTTCGATCCTCAGCACCACATATAAATAATAAATGAATAAAATAAAGATTCATCAACAACTAAGTAAAAAAAATTAAAAAAATAAAATAAAATATTCAGCTCCTCAGGACCATTAGACACATTTCAAATGTCAATAGCTACATTGACATTTGAAAAACCTGCTATGGTTTAGATATTATTTGAGGCTGTCCCCCAAGGGTTCATATCCTGAAATTTAATTCCCACTGTGAGGAGGCTATGGTGTTTAGAAGCAGGACCTCTGGGAACTGATTAGAGTTAGATAAAGTTATCAGGGTAGAGTCCTATGACTAAATACTGGTGGCTATGTAAGAAGAAAGACTAGAGGATATAGACAGTATATTCTCAGAAAAGGAGTACTTTATTTATTTATTTTTTGGTACCTGGGATTGAATCCAGGAGTGCTTAACCTCTGAGCCACATCCCCAACCCTTTTTCACATTTTACTTAGAAACAGGGTCTCACTGAGTTGCTTACAGCCTCGCTAAGTTACTGAGGCTGACCTTGAATTCACGATTCTCCTGCCTGAGCCTTGAGTCTTTGGGATTACAGGTGTGTGCCACCTGGCAAGTATTTTTTTTAACAGTAAGATTCAATATGCAATGTTCCTTATGGTGAGGGACAACTCTACTGGGGCCCATTATATAGTTTTATCTTGAATACTGATGAATTACACAGATTGTTGAAATATACAGATTGTTCTATTAAGAAGAGGAGAAAGAGTTTCTCCCCAGGGGTACAGTGACCATCTTGGTGACTGATGAGAGAAAGCAGACAGTAACACCTTTGTTTTGAGTTCCTGATTTCATAAGTCAATTAAAAAGGCTACTAAGTAGACAAATGAGAATCAGACTGGAAGATGATGATGCTTCTCTGTAGCTACCTTCTATCACCTACTGCAGGAGTATAACAAAGAAAAGTGAGAAGTGGGAGAGAATAAACTCAAGCAGGCTTCTAGAATATCATCCTTTAGTTGATAATTTCAGGGTGCCAGGGTATTTTTGAAGATAGAAGAAAATCTCAGGGACAGTTATCTGTGGGTGCAGGTTATATAGATGTATGGACAAAACATAAATACAAGGAGAGGGTCTTAGTGCTAGGCTCAACTGTATACCTAACTAAGATGACTATGCTGCATTTGATTATGAAAACATGAATACATATTTTCCTGAGCCTCTTACACTTATTTAATCTGGTTTAAGGAAGAATATCTATGAAATTTTTAAAAAATATCTCTGATGTTTTTCCTTTCCACTCTTTTCCTCAGTGAATTTTTGAAAGCAGATGCTCTGATGAAGCCAATGGTAAAATATATAGCAAAATGTTTTACACAATGGTCAAAGTTAAGTGGAAAATACAAGTTCAATTCTTTGTGTATATCTTCCTATGCTCTGTAACTCACCATAGCAACCAGAGACATTAATTAATGCAGACAGCAAACATTGGAAAACAGTAGCCAGTTTATGCTGTAGCCAACTCTACAAGGACATCCTAGGAACCCAATTTGTATTTTATTTTGTTAGAAAAATTAAAAATTTTTCACATACAGTATTTCTGCAAATCATTATTTCTATATGTGAATAAGTTAGAAAAACAAATTTTCAAAAGGCAATATTTTGTCTTATTTGTGACCTTTACATTTATGTCAAAAATTCAAAATTTTCAAATATTTGCAGATGGTAAAATTCTTATGAGCATTTACTGCAGGAAAAAAAAAGCCAGTAAAAAGGACTTCTGCTTTTAAAGAAACAAAAGTAAGTTGTTGGAACAAGATTCTACTAAATTTGTATAAACATGAAAAGTATTTCCTTTTTAATTGCTTTACTGGAATGCATGATTATATAGCTCCATTTGCCCAACAAGTGAAAAGGTTGCTTATTATTATTTTTTAAATCAGGCATAAGAAGCAATTCTGGAGAGAAAAAAATTAGCCTAATAATATATATATATATTTTTTAATTTTTATTTCTTTTTAGTTGTTGATGGATCTTTATTTTATTCATTTATTATTTATATGTGGTGCTGAGGATCGAACCCAGTGCTTCACGCATGCTAGGCAAGCGCGCTACCACTGAGCTACAGCCCCAGCCCTAATAATATATTTTTTAAATGTTTTTTTAGTTGTAGATGACCACAATACTTTTATTTTATTTATTTATTTTTATGTGGTGCTGAGGATCAAACCCAGTGCCTCACATATGTGATGCGAACACTCTACCAATGAGCCCCAGCCCCAGCCTAATAATATTATATGTGAGAATCCCTTTGTAGGATAAAGATCAAACCCAGTTTATGGATATGGCTATACTGCCAAACAAGTTAACCACTAATTTAACAGCTTAGGGCTGGAAAATTTCTACAAGTGTTCTGGTTTTATAAACTTATATTCCTGTCACATCTCCTCTGACACTTTCCAATATTATAACACCAATAAAACCAAATGTTCTACCATGAAATTTAAATCATTATAAAGATGACTAAAATCAGTGACTTTTCTCAATGTGATGAACCAGGGCCAAGAAAGTAGCTAGAACTGACAGTGGGGCCAAGTAGATGCAAAGCCAAAATATTACATAGGGTTAGTAGCAACCCGCAAAAATCTAAATTTTCTGTAGCATCAACTAAATTTATCCTTTGATTTAAATTTTCCAAATACAAATCTTGGCAAATCAACTGCTATACATGTCTACATAATTTAATGAACAAGTATTGAATACCTATTATTTGTAACATACCATGTTAACTGTTATGAAAATCTCAAAGATTAATAAAATGTAATTTTTATTTCAATATTATAATACTTAATATAATAGCTAATGGAAAGCATAGATATGTATGTTACAATTAACTACTGTTTCAATATCCAGAGATAAGGACTACCAATAATTTCTTATTTATTCTTTTAGAAATAGTTACTGCTGCCAAGAGCAGTAGCTCAAACCTGTAATCCAGTGGCTCAGGAGGCTGAGGCAGGAGGATTTCAAGTTCAAAGCCAGCCTCAGCAACTTAGTGAGGCCCTAAGCAACTCAGTGAGACCCTGTCTCTAAATAAAATATTAAAAGGGGCTGAGGATGTGGCTCAGTGGTTAAGTGCCCCTGGGTTCAATCCCTGGTACCAAAAAAAAGTTATTGTATGCATATATATATATATTTGTATATGTATTATATATATTGAATATATATTTATTTTCAAGCATATATTTATTTTATATTCACGTAGTCATATTTATGCTTACATATTCTTAAAAGGGATATGATAGCATCTTACTTTCTATACAATAGAAGAAAGTTTTGCATATCACCCCACAAAGAGCTATGCCATTTTAAAACAAGAATACAAAGTAATATACTGTAATTTAGATAACCAATCCTTTATTAATGAGCATTTAACTTGTTCCCAGATTTTGCTGTTACAAATAATGTTTTGGTGAACAACCCTGTTTATATATTTTTGTATACTTGTACATTTATAGGGTAAACTTTTAGAAGTGAAATTATCAAGGAGGAGTCTTTTCAAGTCTTTTGCAGTCTTACTTCTGTTAAGCAGAGCCAGGAGGTGATACAGATATTTGTAGTTTCATAAACATTTCTCTGAATTCCTCCAAAATTTCTCCAATTTTAGAAGCCTGTAATTTAGTTTCACTGTTTTCTCCTGACCTCCTTTCCTGGTCACTCTTATTCCCTAAAGTATTTAGCTCTGGCTTATTGTCCTCCTTTTTATTCCCTCTCTTTTCAAGATATTCAGTGACTCTGACATCAATGTAGATTACTCATTTAACACCCTAGTATCCTCACTCACATTGATTTTTTATTCCACCTCTGTAACCACCCACATCCCCGATTACAACCAACTCTTCATTATAAGAATCTTCAATTTAACATCTCTTTATCCTATAACCACCTCTCAATTTTTAACCCAACCACTAAAATGCCCTACTATAATAACTTTGACTCTTCAAACCTCAGATTCACTCACGGATACTTTTTTCACTATCTAATACCTTCTGTTTTCATTTTTCAAAATCCTGGTGGAACCCAACTATCTCCCTTCTCCACATTTAACCCAGAGTATCTAAAAATTGCTGGAGAAAACCACACAACCATGCTCACTATTTTAAATTAATGACCACTAATAGGCACTAAACCTTGCCCAGGTCTACTTAACATATTCCTGGTAAATCTGATTCCTAGCTTACAAGATGACAACTTCACAATGTTTTCTGTTTTCACCCTTTCCCCTAGCTGATAACCTGGCATCATATTTTACTGAGAAAATCACACAGGATGACCCCATGTTCTCATGATCAGAACTATAAACCTAGGGTGGCTGGGTATGGTGGCACATGCCTGTAATCCTAGCGACTCAGGAGGCTGAGGCAGGAGGATCACAAGTTCAAAGCCAGCCTCAGCAACTTAGTGAGACCCTGTTTCAAAATAAAACATAAAAAGGGCTGAGGATATGGCTCAGTAGTTAAGTGCCCCTGGATTCAATCCCTGGTAACAAACAAACAAACAAAAAATGAACTACAAACCTGGTGCATCTATACATATTGTTTTCTCTCCTGTTAAAATGAAAGCACCTTTTCCACTATCAAAGGCAATCTCTTTGTGCTTTAGATATCCTAAGGATTTTACTTCTGCAGCTCTTCCTCTTTCTCTTATCATCAATTTCTCCTTCTTTTTTAAAAAAATATCTTTATTTTATGTGGTCCTGAGGATCGAACCTAGTGCCTCACGCGTGCTAGGCGAGTATGCTACTACTGTGCCATAACCCCAGCCCCCTATTTCTCCTTCTTTATTGGATAACTCTCAACAGATTACAAATATGCTCTAGAATCTCTCTTTTGAACTCTCAATCTCCTAGATACCATCCCATTTCTGTCTGCTTTATGCAAAAGTTCTTAAGAAGTGTTTTTAATATGTGTGTGTGTGTATATACACACATTTTATTTTATATACTGTAAACCTAATTTGACTTCTAACCTCACTGAAACTTAGGAATAAGAACATCAAAGACCTTCATATTGCCAAATCAGATAGATTCTTTAATTCCTTCACCTTCTTTACCTCTCACTTGATTTACCACTCAGTTTACCACTCACTTGATGCCTTTATGACACCATGTTCTCCTGGATTCCCTTCTACCACTCTGGTTCCTCCTCAGTCTCCATTGCTGGCTCCTTTCCTCTAGACAGTGTTTGATCCTCGGTGATCTTTTCTCTCTATGCTTTCTTCTTAAGTGATCTTATCTAGTCCCATGGCTTTAATATATCTAATATCTTGTTAACTCTCAATTTAACATATGACATTTCTATTTTGTTAATAGGCACCTCCAATTAAACAAGACTATTTCTTCAAAACCTGAGCATTATTCTTGACTTATTTTACCTTTGTTCCATCAATCTACACCACTAAATAAATCTATTCATTCTATTTTCTTCCTCAGCCTCCTATCCAACCCACTTTGATTTCTTACTTGGACTTTCATAGCCACCTCCTCCTTCTATTTTTGCCTTCAAAGATCCATTTGCTCAGCCAGGCACGGTGGTGTACGGCTGTAATCCCAGCACTTTGGGAGGCTGAGACTGGAGAATCGCCAGTTCAAAGCCAGCCTCAGCAACCGCGAGGCGCTAGGCAACTCAGTGAGACCCTGTCTCTAAATAAAATACAAAATAGGACTAGGGATGTGGCTCAATGGTTGAGTACCCCTGAGTTCAATCCCTGGTACAAAAAAAAATCCATTTACTCCACAAAGTGATCTTTTAAAACATAATTCAGTTCACATTGCTTACATGCTTGAAGCTCTTCAATGGCTTCCTATATTAAAATAAAAATTAAAAAACTTTTAACCAGGGCCTACAAGGCCCTCTGTGATCCAGCTCCTATTCATCTTTTCAAGCTCTCATTTCTTCCTTCCTTACTATACTGCAGCCACACAGGGCTTCTTTCTGGCCCACCCACCTGCCAAGTTTTTCCTTTCTTCAAAGCCTTTGATCTGGTGTTGCTTCTACTTGGGATGCTTTTTCTCCTAATCATTATGTGATTTGCTTTCTTGTAAATTAAAACTCATTTTAAATATTACTTCCTCAGAGAGGCTCTCTCCATCTATAGTAGTTCTCCCCACTTCCACAGATATTTTGCAGCTTATTATCCTATTTACATCCTTGATAGCAATTAGGTTTGGTACTTGTTTACTCTCTGTCTCCTTCATTTTAGTTCCTTGAGGGTAGGTATCTTTTCTTTCCTGCCACTTCTATATCCTTAGCATCTAAAACAGTTAACATATTGAAGGCATTAAATAAGCATCTGTTGTATAAAAGAATGAAGTGATTAAATTATTACATACATATTTAGACTATAGTGACACATGCTAACAGATGCCAACAATTGATAAATGTGCATTTTTGGGGAAGAGCATTATTTTGAGCTTTGTCTGGGCATAAATCATGTAACTTAGAAAGGTTTGCTGTTGTGTACTAATCATATACAATATATTCTTCATGCCTATGGTTTTCCTTTAGCAATAAGTAGCTAATTTCTTCTTCAGTAATTCTTATATGAAGTTCATAAGCAAATTAATATTTTTTTTTGGTACTGGGGATTGAACTCAGGGGTACTTGACCACTGAGCCACATCCCCAGCCCTATTTTATGTTTTATGTAGAGACAGGGTCTCACTGAGTTGCTTAGCCCCTCACTGTTGGTGAGATATTAATATTTTTACTTTATTCAAATTAATTAAAAGTCTCAAGAATAGAGTTAAATTTTTCAAAATCTTCTCAGACGAATAATTTGGGTTGGTGTTCATTCTTCCTACTTAGCTGACATTTCTGAATCTTGATGCCAAGGTTCTTAACCATTATTTGAATGAGTGTACTCTCTTAATTTAACATCAGATGTTCAGCGTTTCAACCTTGGGTTTTTAAAAGATGATCTTTTTTCTGTTTTGTATCAAATTATAGAGATTTTTTTAAAGGGGACAAAGTGGAAAAAAAAATTCATCATATAAAAGAGTCATCTCTGAACCTCAAAACATTTTCCCTTTTCAGAAATTCATTTTTAAAATGCTATCCTCCCAAGGCTCTTAGATTATTAGTAGCTTAAATAACAGAAAATTTACACTACTAGTATAAAATTTTTATATTGAACTACCCAGTAGGGTTCAGCTATATATGGTAGGCCCTGAATAACATGTGGTCCAAATAAGAAATATAGGAATGTATTTTTAACTAGTAGAATTTGTTTATATTTAAAATTTCAGGTTGATCTAAGTAAATTGTTCTAGACAAGTTTTATATTTATTAAAATTTACTAACTACTGGATTGAAATTAAAACTAAAAAGAAAGCTATCTTTTTCCTTTGTAACACATGGCTTTTGTTAATTAGGTCTCTCAGTTTGTGTGCTGGCCACATTTGGCAAAGTCCAGTCCTCACCAAAAATAGTAACAACCTGCTCTGGATGGCAATCAAGCAGCAAATCTATTTTTGCCTTTAATGTTTGAAAGTACAAATGCCAGATGCCATAGAACTGAACCTTAAATGGCCTAAGTGAACTGGTCTGCTACTAAAACACAGAATATTAAGGATTGGGACCCTCCAAAACACCTGTTTCTTTATTCTAAAGTAAATAAATGTTTCAGGCTTACCAGGGGAATTCATATCTAATATTGACATCTGTAAAACAAAAAGAATATTAGAACTCAGAGGAAGGTGCAGCATGACATAACTTTGGTGTTTGTCCCTCTCATTGCTCTAAATATCCTATTCTCAGAGTGTTTCTGGTCTTTATTATTAATATAATTGTTACCTTACCTGTCTCTGAGTGTGCTGGGGCCTAGATAGGGATAGAGGTTTTCCTTAAGCTTTCCTTTGATGAGATGGTCCAGGGTCTCATGTAGGAAAGGCTGATGCTGGGTATATACATTTTCTACACCCTAAAACAGGGGAAAATGGTTCTTATGTCATTTTGGGAAAACTAGCAATACAACAGTTGATAATACTCATATTAGAAAAGGACATATACTCAATAGATATTTCCTGGGATAGATTTAAATAGGAATTTTATGATATTTTAAAAATTACTTTAATCTCCAGGTATACTGGCACACGCCTGTAATCCCAAGGGCTTGGGAGTCTGAGGCAGGAAGATCATGAGTTCAAAACCAATCTCAGCAACTTAGCCAGGTCCTAAGCAACTCAGCAAGACTCTGTCTCTAAATAAAATATGAAAAAGGGATGAGGATGTGGCTGAGTGGTTAAGCGCCCCTGGGTTCAATACCTGGTACTAACAACAACAAAAATTGTTTTAATCAAAAATTTAATCAGAAATGTTCCAATCTCATAAAAATACTAAATTTAATGCTAACTATTATAAAAGAATTTAAAAACTAGAGTTGCTTAAATCTTTTATCATGTCTTTAATGAGTCTTGCTTTTTTGGTGTGAAAATGTTAAATGACAAATAAAGCAAATGAAAGGAAAGGACTGTAGAAAAGGAGACTGCAAACAAGAAAAAAAACTTCAGGAAACATGAGAAAGAAATGCTAGCAAATTAAAACTAATTTTTGATCATTAAAAAAAAGTAGGTTAGTATTTTTATTTATTTATTTATTTAATTTTTTATATTTATTTATTTATATGTGGTGCTGAGGATCGAACCCAGTGACTCACGCATGCGAGGCAAGCACTCTACCACTGAGCCCCAGCCCCAGCCCAGGTTAGTATTTTTAAAGGATCAAAAATGTGTGCTTTTTAATTTCCTTCAAAGAGAAACTATCTAAATCCAAAATTATAAACAAATGAACACGAAAAATAGCTGTAACTAATAGAACTGTTTGTCTTTTTACTCTTGAGTACTTCCTGGAAATATCTTCAGCTATTTCCTGCTTAGCTATTTGGTCCAATGCTGATACTGCTCCAAAACAGAAAGCACTGAAAGAAAAAGCTTTCAAGAGAATGTCTGATTTATTTTCATTTAACTGATCTGGTCCTAAACCAGCAGCACTCCTGAAGGTAATTTGAAGATCATGTTTATGCACTTGCTGCCTTAGGGGCTTTGACTGTTTCTCAGCACAGAAGAGATGTCTATACCTTCAATCCTTTGAGAAATTGTTTGGTAATAGCCACAGCATCTTTGGGGCTAAAAAGGTCACTTCCTCTGACCCGTTTACCACCATACTCAACAACTGCAGACACGAGCTATAAAAAGAAAAAAAAGAGAAATTATCTTTTATTGCTTAGGGATCAGGAAGCTCATTTAATAAAAAAACAAACAAACCTTTATTAAGGAAATGAAGACAAGACAGAATTATACAGTTCTATAAATAAAAACAGTATGATTTATCATTTTTTGATGCTAAGTATATGACAGAACTGGTTCCTATTTATTGGGCTAAACATATAAAACTGGTTACCTTTCGATACTTCTCAGAAACACCTTTATTCCTGAGGTCTACTATTAGTCCTGGCAGGCTGTTGCTGCTGTGTCGCTCATAATGTAGAGCATAGAGCATCACCAGGCGAGCAGCATCAAACTCTGTCACTTTGGGATTCTGTAGGAGCCTCTTTACATTCTGAAGGAAGAGAGAACTGAGATTTATCCCTCCTTCACATGAGTGATCTCTTGTATAATAATTTAGATTTAATAATTATTGAGTGGTAGTGATACATCTGAATTCATGACATGGCTATGATGACAATGCCCAGGTCATACTGTCTCAACTATAGACATAAAAGATAATTCTTATCTTTTACTGAAGATAAGAATTAAGGAAATATATTCCAATTATAACTGCTTTAGAAAAAAAATGAATTTAATAATGGATAGTTCCTGTTTTCTAAAAACCCAACTTGTCATTTCCTTGCTGAAATAAGAGCACATACTATTTTCACCACTTTAGTCACACAATAGAACTGACCAGTTGACTTGCAACTCTACTGCTTTCTCTTTGTGCTACTGATTAACCACTGAGGTGGAGACAAGTTGGTAGGATTTTACATAGGACTGGACTTAATCCCCAAGGATCATCAGAAGAAACAATATGTTACATGGTAGAGCATGCAATCTCTAAATTGAGTATTTATGATCTTAAAGTACAGATACAGACAGCAAAGGGAGCCAAAAGAAAACATGTTTCGATTTTTTCATTCTCACATTAAGGGTCTTCCATATGGTGCAGATTTATATTTATTATACAGTAGAACAAATAATTCCATTTAAGCCAAAAAATACTTTTTAAGTCTCATCAGGCACTATGCCAGGCATTGTTGGGGAAAACAGATGAGTTAGAGCCAATTTCTGTCCTGAGTTCACAATGAGGTAAAGAGGGGTGAAATGAGTATGATCCATTGTTACAAAGCATGTTTATTTGACTTACTTTAGCTTTACAAGAACAGTAAAAATGAATATGGTATCAGTTTAACACAGAAGGCAAATTGATTCATATGTAATTTTTCCAGCATGGACAGGCTTCCTGATGATTAAAGAAGCTTTACCAAAATTTTAAGAGGAAAAAAAAAAGATGACAATGCTACAGAAGTATTTTTTGCAGAAAGGATCTGGTTTTGTAGCTTTAGGAGCTGCTGTACTTTCCACTATGTTAAACTATCTGCAGAAGGAGAAAGCGCAAATGAAAATGATACAAAGATATTTTAATGAGTTAAAAATCAAAACAAAACAAAATGATAAGCAAAAACTGACTGATGAAGGTGCTATCTCAAATGGTATTTTTAATTTTGATGAAACTAGTCTCTATGAGAAACAAATGTCTTCAAGACCTTGTATCTTTTTCTTTTTTTGGTACTGGGGATTGAACCAGGGGCACTCAGCCACTGAGCCACATCCCCAGCCCTATTTTGTATTTTATTTAGAGACAAGGTCTCACTAACTTGCTTAGTAAAAGCCTTGCCATTACTGAGGCTGGTTTTGAACTCTTGATCCTCCTGCCTCAGCCTCCTGAGCCGCTGGGATTCTAGGCATGCACCACCGCATGAGACTTGGAGGGCACTGCATTCTGAGGACATAACAACTACCATCTGTATGGCACTTTATAATTTATAAGACGCTGACATATACATTATTTCTTTAGTATCGCACAACAACCATGTCCAATGTCTAAGAATTCATCCATACATGATGAGTAGGGACTAGGATAGTAATGGGGAGCCTCCCCAGGAGCTTTCAAGTAGAAAGTTCCCTGAGAGGGACTCCTGTCGTTGTTTTTCGGGGTTAACATTTCATTATCATCATCCTTAAGAGACAAAAAAGGAAGAAATTTCTCCTTTAGATCCACATTTATAAGAAATTTTAAAATTTTTTCTCCCTTTTTGGTATGTTTTCCACACAGCAGCCATGGAATATAGCTTATTTAGAAAATCTGTTCAAGTGTTCCACTATTTTCTACCATAATGTAAAGACATGACAGGGTATACAGTTCATTCATCAAGTATTTACATACAACTTCACATATATTTTAATCAACTGGGCATAAATTTAAAACATTAAGAAATCCCACCTTGGGATTTCTGAGGTCACTTTTCTTATTTCTTTTTCCCACACATGAGGGAAAATATGCAGTTCTCGTATTTCTGTGTGTTTTATTTCATTTTAACATGCTCCCCTCCAATTTCATCCAATTTGTTGCAAGTGGCAGGATTGATTTTTATGGATACACACATACATATATGCCATATTTTCTTTATCCATCCGTCAAAGAACTCCCCGACTGATTCCATATCTTTTCAGTTGTGAATAGTGCCTCAGTAAACATGGGCATCCAGGTATCTCAGAGGTTGGCTTCATTCTTTTTCATTACATACCCAGAAGTGGAATACCTGAATCACAAGGTAATTCTATTTTAGTATTATTTTGTTGAGATACTGGAGAATTACCCAAGGCCTTCATATGCTTGGCAAACATTTGACCATCGGGCTACATCACAGTGCCTTATTTTATTTATTTATTTATTTAATTTTGAGAGAACATTATAATAAGTTTCCTATGCTGCCCCCAATTTGGGATCTTCCTACTGTGGTCTCCCAAGTTTCCTAGTTTACAGGCATTTATCACCATTCCTGGCCTCCCAGCATATTTCTTTTTTATCAGAGGCAGGATTTTGCACTTATTGGCCTTGAACTTGCACAAGCTGGCCTTAAACTTGTAATCATCTTCCCTTAGCCTCTTCAATATCTGGGATTAGTCATGTGCCATGATCCCAGCTATTGTTAGTTCTTTTAGTAATATGCAGTTTTCCTTATCAGCTACCCTATTTCCTTGCACACATCCATGCATAAGTGTTGATTTTTCTCAACATCCACATCAGTGTTCAAGTTATCCATTCTGACGGGTGAGATGATACCTCATTGTATTTTCGCTTTGCATTTCCCTGAAGGCTAATTGTATTGAAAAGTGGTCACTTTCTTATAGGCACAATGTTTCATTTCATGCCCTTGCAGTCACTCTTTCACCTATAATCTACTCAATTTCTGGCTGACCTGTCTCTGTACTTTAACTATAAACCCAGATAGCTGGCCTGGAAACAGTTAAAGACTATTTGCTGTAATCAGTAAATATCCTTCCTGCTTGCTTCCTTCCTAATTACTTTCACTTGGATCTTAAGTCTTGGTTCTGTTTCCCAATTAAGAATCCAGCCGGGCGCGGTGGCTCAAGCCTGTAATCCCAGCACTTAGGGAGGCTGAGACAGGAGAATCGCAAGTTCAAAGCCAGCCTCAGCAATGGCGAGGCGCTAAGCAACTCAGTGAGACCCTGTCTCTACATAAAACACAAAATAGGGCTGGGGATGTGGCTCAGTGGTCGAGTCCTGAGTTCAATCCCCAGTACCACA
>PVHX01004298.1:0-24869 GCA_004024805.1 Geosciurus inauris | reverse complement strand
TCCACTCCTCCATTTGTGTACAATGTGTCAAAATGCATTCTACTGTCATGTATAACTAATTAGAACAAATTAAAAAAACAAAAAAACAAAAAGAATACATTCCTATTTCTTGAGATATGGTACTGCTATGTAGATTTCCTTACTTGACATAGCTTTCCTTAGGGACTTTGCCCAGATCTGACCTAGGATTACACTGAGTCGATTAGTTTGCCTACTTTTGAGCTCTTGGAACCCAACTCAGGGCTCAAGTCCATGATCTGGCTAGACTTATTTATTTCCTCATGAGAAGAAACCTGTAGGTACAAGTTGAATTCTTTCTTCTTTTTCAGCTGTATCAGTCCTTGAAAAAGCAGTGTTTTTTTTTGTCTGACGCGATGTCATATTATCTTTGGATTTTAAACTATCTCCCTCATGGCTACTTGACTCATTCATCAACTTGACTGACAGTGGCATACGTTATATTGAGATTCCAGAGTACTAACAAGAGAAGAAGAGGAAAAAGAATTAGAGAGGCATTTAACTACAGAAAAGGTATGTACCACATGGTAGTACTTATTTGTTGGAAATATAACTGAATTATATAATAAATTTTAAAATTTCTCATTTCTCAATAAAATTTCCATAAGCTGCTGTGTGTGGTGGTACATGCCTATAATCCCAGCTATTATTGGCTGGGGTGCAGTGTTGAGTAGTGATGGGGATCGGAAGTGGAGTTGAGGAAGGAAGATTGCAAGTTTGAGGCCAGTGTGGGCAACTTAGTGAGACCCTGTCTCAAAAATACAAAATTAAATAGGCTGGGGATGTAGAATGGGCTGAGGATGTAGGTCAGTAGTAGAGGGCTCCTGAGTTCAATTCCTACTACTGATAGATAAAATTTCCACAAGACTTGCAACTACCAAGATAGAAAAGTACACTATCTCACAATGACAACAGATGAATAAAGAGCAAAACAGAAAACTACTGTCTATTTAAAGAAGACAGGATTCAAAAACTTTATATTGAATTCTGACATTTGTGTAGGACTTACCAAGGAACAGGAAAAGCAAAGCAAAAATACTGTCTTTAGAGGTCAAATTTCCAAAAGGAACTAACACTCATAATGAGAAATCATCTACATATTTGAAAATATTACATATTACATATTTGAAAATAATATGACAATTATTTTCTAATGTTTAGGGATTCTTCCATTGTTTCTGGCTGACTGCTTTTGTTTTCTTCTATTAAAACTGATGAATCAGCACAGCAAAAAAAAAAATACTTGTATGACATACATACATTATACAAATTACAGATGAACTCAGTAATTAAAGAGTCTCTCCCCCACTTTAGCTTAATCTAAAGAACATGACTCCTTCCTTGCTATCTACCATCACAATAATGTAATAAAATGAATAAATAATTAAAATAATAGAATAGGATATGAAGATGGAATTGGCAGAAGTATTCAACATGTTGATCTGATAAAAATGAGTCTGATCTAACACTCTAAGAGAGCAGTGTTGTGGAACAATAAACAGCTGATTTAGGAAAAATTATAGAAAGTAGTCAGAACTCAAAACTACTGACTGATAAATACATGAAAGAGTTAGTATTCTTTTTCTTAATGACTAGCTAACATAAAATTTAGCTTTCTAGTAGGTCTCCTGAGGGTAAACATTATTTCTGAAATACTGGTTAAGTGGTGGTTTAGAGAATAAAGGATCATATTTTACTCTTAATTGATCAAAGTAAAATAATCCAATATGTTCCAAGCAGTTTTATTATACTTTCACAGAAAAACCTTTCTGAAATCAGGGAGAGATCTAAAGTCATCTGTGGATTTAAAAACATGTCCTGAATACCAAAATGAAAATAAAATGTACCATCAAATAATATTATGCTTAATGGTGACAATATTTGTTAAGATATTAAATTTAAAATTTTAAGTACCTAGTACATATTAAGTGCTTTACATGTATTAGCACATTATACCCTCACCACAATCTTTGAATTAAGTATTGTTATTTTCCCGTATTTATAAAGATTGGAGCTTAGGGTATTTAAGAATCATTTTCAAATCATTTCAAACTCAAGTCATTAAAGGTCCAAGCTTTAAGCCACCATTCTATATTGCTTCAAACAGGACTCATTATCCTCATTTTTTTAACAAACATTTATTGAATTTTTTACCATGTGTCATTAATAGTATGATTTGAGATATTCATGTAAGATCAGGAAAAAAGGATATAAAATAGACCAGTCCCTCCTTCCAAATAAAGAGTTGTGATATGACAACATGGGTGGAACTGTGAGGGTGGGGTGGGGATTGCTCACTTTCTGAAGATGTTTCTCTTTATGATATGAAAAATCTTCATTACTAATCAAATCAATCTCTTTTGAGAATATGGATGTGCTTCAATAGTAGTACACTGCACTTTTGTTCTGGCAAAATTCTTTATAAATCATATTTTTGTTAACCTGTAGGATAGAAGTAGCAGCAATTTATAGGTTAGTTTTTAGCAATGTATGAATTTTTCTTTTTCCAACCATGATATGCTTACTATTCAATAAAACAACCCCATCTCTACTCAAAAACCTCAATTCATTGCTTCATGACGTATTATTCTCTAAGGTCAAGTCAAGGAATGCTATAGTCATTTAGGGATCAGGCCCCTGGCATCTACTTACTATCAAACAAAAGTTCCCTTTATAGACTATTTAAATCATGTTGCCAAAGAAATCTTTTATGATGAGAGATTCCAAATCTACTGCTTACTATAAAACACCAATACCCTGCAAGAGAAAGTCTTAAAAAGATAAGTTTTAGAAATATTAAGTAGATCATAAATAGGGTTCATATTTTTAAAATATCTACTTTTAAAGTGAACAACGTTTCAAAGAAGGAATTACAATATTTTTTTCTAACTTATTTCCATATGGTACAGAGATACAAATAAAGACACTGAAATTGGTTAGTAATAAATTTTTTTCCTTTCTATACTTAGGATTGAACCCAGAGGTGCTCTACCTCTGAGTTATACCACCAGCTCTTTTAAAATTTTATTTTTGAGACAGGTCTGTCTAAGTTGCCCAGGCTGGTCTTGAACTTGCAATCCTCCTAACTCAGCCTCTCCAAAGTTGTTAGCATTACAAGTATGTACCAATACACCTGGCTAAATTTGATTTTATTATTTTAAAGGGAATAATCAAGTGATAAACATAAGAAAACTTAAATTTAGTTATAGGACAAAGTTTTGTTTTTATTTAATAAGAGGCAGAAAACTCACTTAATTGAGATAAAGATAGGAATACTTCTATTAGGCCTACAAAACAACTAAAAACTAATATTAGTGGGGTTGTTTAAAATAAATTGGCAAAATTAAATAGATTTTAATACATTTCTGTATACTATTTAGCAATTAAAATGAACTTCAGGTTCTGATCTGAAACATTCTCTGAGATACACAGTTAAATTTTTAAAAAATGAAGAATTCTGTGTCTAGTATGGTAACATTTGAATTAACACACACACACAGCCTTGCAAAAACATGGAATAACTGAAAGGATGCATATGAAACTATTAACATACTCAGTTTTTACTATACACCTCTTTTACCAAATACTTACATAATCTATTTAAGAGTTAAAAATTAATACAGTATTAAAATAATGTCAGTCTAAAGAACAGAGTCCTTCATGAAGATTTAGAGACGCAGGGACGAAATAAAACAATGACGGAGAAGCACCTTACATAAAAATAAAATACAAGGCAAATAACACTTTATGATTTTCAAAATGATGATGTTTTCGAAGAAATCCTGATAAACATTTTAAAAAGTTAAAACAAAAAACTAAAAATCTCAATAAAGATCTTGATATAACACAGCACCCATAGGTGGCTTTCTTTCTTTTGATTATACCATGCATAAAAATATTATGCTTAGAGGAAGGGAACCAATATTTACAAAGCACCTATCACATGTGAAGCATTTTATTATCACACCATCTCTTCCTAACAATCCAAAAGTTTGAAATCACAATCTTTGATGCTTGGACAAAGTAAGGAATTTTCCCCAAAAAACTTTGGCAAGTAAAGATAAGATAGCAGCCAGGACAGCCTGGCTCCAAAGCCTGTCATGTTTCCAATATACCAGAAGGGGTTTATTTTATGAAATCAAGTAGAACTGCAGTGGGGAAAGAAAGAAAGAAAGTTTTAGCATATAAAATCCTATTACTGAGGAAATGTGCTTCTTACAGGTGGCTTAGAAATGATTATCTCCAAAAGGACTCATTCCTAAATTACTTGATGGTGACACCACATTTTGTTATACTCATGAACCTTGGAATTACCTTTGATTTGTTCTGTTTTTCAGTCCTTATATCCAATCTGTCATTTAATTGTTTTCTCCCTTTGCAATGTCCCTTAGATTTCCCCCTTACTATACATTGTTATTAATATAAGTTTATAAGCCTCTTAGTTTTTTTCACCTGTAATGCATCCTTACTAGATTAAATTTCCTAAAATACTGCTTTCATAATATCAACTTTCTACATAAGATCCTGCAAATATAAACTCCTCTTGCAAGCTACTTTATAAACTGGTTCCTGTTTATCAATTAAATTTTATCTTCTCTTTCTCTTTTACACCCAGTCTTAACAAGTCAAACTGTTTATTATTTCCTGCATACTTATGCATCTTTTCTTTTGCTGTTATTCCTGACTGAAATCCTCCTTTAAATTCTATTCATTCTTTATGGTCCATCTTAATATTGCCCTAAGAAAGTCTTCCTAATAACCTAAAATCCTATTATAGTTAGTATCATAATTTTGACTTAATATTATCTTGAAACATTATTTTTTTCTTGTGCTTTAGTTTTGTCTCTTCAAGTAGACTATAAATTTCTTGAGGTCAGGGTCTAATTATGTCACTTTTCTTCTAAAATCCTCTGGTAGTGCTCATCATTTTAAAATTAAAGCCCAACCTCCTTTCAGTGGCCACAATTGACCCTAATCTATCTTTCCAGTTTATCTAAAACCTCTCCTCAGCTTGTATCCTACACTAGCTACACTGAACTATTCTCTGTTCAATATATACCCCTCCGTGCTTGCATACTCTCTGCTGAGAATGTTCCTCCCTTTGCTCTGCCTGGTGCCCTCCTAGTTATTTACCTGTCCAGACTCAGTTTTCATGTCACATTTCTCTAGGAAGCTTTAAGAAGACTCACCCTTGTCTTTCTTCTGTATTTCCAGACTCTTTTGTAAAATACCTCTATTATAGCACTTACTGCTGCATGGTATTACAGTTCCTTACCTCCCATAATGTCAGTATACTGAAGAAAGGGATGGTATCTTATTCATCTCTGTATTCCTAGATCCTCATAGCAGTCAGTATGTGCATATAGGAGGCATTCACATGTTGTGGAATGAAAAGCAATCTTCAATAATTTTTTAAAAACTTAGAGATAGTGAATTTTATCTTTCAAGGTCTTCTTAACAACCCTGTGAAACAAGTATTATTATATCCATTTTGCAAATGAGGAAACTGGCTCAGAGATTAAGTCAATAGCTCCAGGTCACAAAGCCAGTGGTTGTAAACCAAACACTAAAATGTAAATCTTCTGATTCTAGTCTACTGCTCTTTCTAGTTAACTAGGCTGCCCTCATAAATACTCAATTAACTGACTGAACCTTGGGGACCACAATACGTCTGTTGCTCTTATTATATCCTATCTTACTGGTGTTCATTTGTGTCCTTGTCTTAACTTCTTGTTAAATGAAATTCCACATTGATGAAGAAGGATTACTTGCCTTTTATCTCTTGCTCTGCCTGGCACAGTGCCTTATACATAGTGGGTGCTCATCAAATTGGACTGACCTGAAGAGCACTAGAATGGTCATTTTGACAGGCCAGTTCTTGCTCAACCTCTGAAACCTCCAGCAGATTCCGCTCACTGACCAACCGAGACAGTTCTCCAACTACTGTCACATGCTTTGATACAGTCCCAGACATCTTCTTGAACTGTGGATAATTCTCAACAAAGGCCTGCCATGATAAAACATCAATGTGAGAGGTTCTGTTATTTTTTGACTGAGAATAGACATATGTGAAGAAGGAATAAAAAACAAACAAACAAAAAAAACCCCAGAAGTTGTTTTTCTGCATAGGCTGGGGCACCTACAGCTCTCTATCACATAGCATTTTGTAATGCTTGAGAGAAAAACTGATATATGTCAATAGACTAAATCTTTAAAGAATACAAATATGACTGAACAACAGAAAGAAGCATGTGGCTTATTATGAACTTCTCACTATATTGTTTATGAAAGAGAGAAATTACAGAAAATGTCTCAACAAAACCAAATGAATCAAGGTAGAAATCAGACCCAGAAATTCCAGGAACCTTGCTTCCAGGAATAATTCCAAAGTGTCAAATGTAAGTCATCCATGTATATATTCACTTTACCTTCATGTCTGCTATTGATTCTAGTTTTTGTTGTTCTTTTGGTTTCTTCTTCTGGAAGTCTTCCATGAGATTCTTTATATTGCTACCAATCTCTGCAAAGTTCAGGTACATATTCTGTGAAAAAGGAAGTGGGAAGAGAGTTCATGAACTAGTCTTTCAGATAAAGAAGTAAAAAAGAATCCTGAACACAGAATTGAAGGGCAAATTCCATTTTAATTACCAAATCTGGACATTAGCCAGGACACCAGTGATGAATACCATTATTATTCCCACAAAGAACCACTGGAAGGGAGGCAAGTAAATAGCTATGTGATCTCCATTGAAAAAAAATACTGTTAAAGGATCAGAATCCAAGTCTTTTGCACTCCCTTGAGATGTAACCTATCTATAGTATGCTTCTATCATTTTTCCACATGAAATCCCCCACCTGTCCCCATTCTAACAAGTCAATATTAACCTTATATAAAAACAAAACTTTAAAAATTTAACACCACCTACATTAGCATAGAATTCATCATTTTCAGCAGATAGAACCACCTCTCTCAAGTCTTTACTAATCCCCGGCACTCTGGAAAGATCAATCCGATTGTTGTTTATGCCTAGTAGTTCATGAACCATGGCCTGATAGGTCCACTAAATAAAGAATTAAGACAAAAAAATTGGTTATTGACAAAACATGGATATAGTACATATTCAGAAAATAAGTAAAATTGATAACATTCTTAGTTAACTAGTCTGCTTTACTAATAGAAGATTCTCTATTTTGTTTAAATTTTATTAACAGTTTGTGCTATAATAAGCATTAAGATTATTATTTTAATTGGTTAAACACCCAAAAGTCAAAATACTTTTAGATTTCACACTTCTGGAAGAAAGACAACAAGATTAATATTCTTGGTAGAAAATAAATTATATTTATCATTAGCTCTAATTTTTGCCTGTGAATTAAGAGCATATTTTTGGCTTCACAGATAGGGCTATATTGGTACTGCAGTTACAAGCTGTGCCATTTCCTGTACGCTTCTGTGGTTTTCTGCAGCACAAGAAGTGTGTTCTTGCAGATCTGAGTGATGCTATATTTATCCTGGGAACACTAATATTATCAGAAGAAACCTTGTGAGTTGGTCAAAACACTGGTATATTCAGAAAATTTGCCTCTGAATCCATTTTGTTTTGTATTTTTACCTAGTATAAACTGCAAAGAAGATTGTTACTCAAAAATGTAAATTTATTTAGTAAAACTGAAAAGGAGAAACTCTCAAATTTTGCCTTCTCACCACTAATGGGGAATGGATTACTTTTGTCATAAGTCCATTACATAAAACTAAGTATTTTCCAGCATATTGTCTTTTAAATTTAGAATGCAAATGCTAGAAATATTTATATAAATATGTTTTAGCTTAAACAAACTAGATTTATTTAATAAATAATTTATGAATTAATAAATGAAGTTGCTTTATTTCCTAAAACATTTGCTAAAGGAACCCTTGAAAAAGCAAGTACCATTTGGGTAATTAAAATAAGTACAATGTAATGTTTTCTACATTGTTCTACCATACCTCTTTACTCTGTAATTAAAATTATATGTTTTCTGCTTTCCTCATTGGACCATGAGCTTTTTGAAGGTAGAAATTATATCTCTTAATCTTTTATCTCCAGTACTTAGTTTAGTACATGGCACATAACAGATTCTCAGTGGAATTTTTTTGAATAAATGGTTGCTTTACTTTGTGAGACAGAATTATAGGCAATTATTTTTCTTTCTAATTTTTTAAAATGTTTTTTTAGATATTGATGGGTCTTTATTTTATCCATTTATTTATATATGGTACTGAGAATCAAACCCAGTGCCTCACACATGCCAGGCAAATGCTCTACCACTGAGCCACAACCCCAGCCCCATCTAACTTTTTATATGTCAAAAGTTTCTTTAGTGAACTTACATTACTTTCAATTTTAGAAATACAGGATTATCTTATATTATAAGGAAGTTTCCATAGCCACAGATTTCTCTTAGCATTAACATTATTACAAGCTGGGTAGAAACTGAAATAGATTCTGCCTTTCCTTATAAATCCAAAGTCACTATTCATGGAGCACCTACTAAGTGCAAGGAACTGTGCTTTTTACTTGAAGGAAAACAAACACTGGCGAGACACAGGTTGCCTGAACAGAACATGTAATTCAGGGAAGGTTAAAAACAACCAAAGACAGAACTCGGAAAGTGCAACACCAGATACAATAGAGACACAAAGCTCTATAGTGATTTTAGGGAGAAAAGAACCTGCCTGAATGAAAGAATACTGTCTTTAAGAAGATATTATGTGACTTTTGAGTGGTTTTAAGGGAGAAGATTTGGATAAATGAAGATGGGAAGAGAAGGTACTCCAAACATTCTGGTGTTTAGACAGTAGTCACAGTAAAAGCAGAATGTCAAGAAATCATGTGGCTTCTATGTAGCAGTGAGCTATTAGTTTTATATGAGGTTCAGCACACATTGTTAAGACTCTTGTATGCTAAATTCAGGTGTGTGTGTGTGTTGTATTTTAACCCAGCAGGCAGATGGAAACCAATGAAGATTTTTAGGCCAGAAATAACAGGATTGGAATTGGACTTTAGGAAAGTGATGCTATATTTATCCTGGGAACACTAATATTATCAGAAGAAACCTTGTGAGTTGTGTTTGTGGAATATATTAGCGTGAAAAGAAATTAAAAGAAAAGAACCAAACAGATGAGTATTTCAATATTCCTATAAGAGAGATTAGGGTCTACACTAAGGCAGTATAGTAACAATGGAAAAGAGGAGACAGAATTAAACACTGCAAATTAGAATCCATGATTAGGCAAAAATAAATAAATAAATAAAGGAAGATCAATAAAGGAGAAGAGAGAAAATAAGGGGAGGTAGGAGGGAAGGAAAAGGGAGGGAGAATGGGGACTAAAATCAAATTCCTTACATGTATGGCACTGTCAAAATTAACCTAAATACTACATATAACTATAATGCTCTAATAAATGCAACAACAACAAAGAAACAAAAACAAAAAAAGAATCCTTGATTAGGGGTGGGAGTAGTGGCAGAAAGGGATAGGAAGGATGAGACAGAAGAGGGAGTAATTGTGACTATGGTTGGAAAGATAGTGATACCAAAACACCAAGAAATACAAGGCAACAAAACAAGAATAGAGGGAAAAAAGGAGGTAAGTAGAATGGACCATGTCTGCAGTTTGATGAATATCATTTAAAATCATCCTTGTATTATGCTAACAAAGGGTTCTACACCTGGTTGAGCAATGGGGTGATGGCATCATCGCAGCGATCTAAAATAAGTAGCAATGGAGGAACCTCTGTCCGCCGGAATTCAAACAGCTCATATTCTTTAGTTATTACTTGCTGTAGGTAAGAGAGAGAGAACGTTTGGACAACCAATTAGTTGTAGATAGAGACGATAAAAATAGGAAATTAATAAATAAAATAGCAGTTTTTCACACCCTCATAGGCCTTCCATAAAAGGATTTAAAAACTTTACAAGTTTTGTTTTGTTTTTTTTTTACAAGTTTTGTAGCACACTATTTTAAAAATTTATTTTTGTAGTTGTAGATGGACAGAATGCCTTTATTTTATTTGTTTATTTTTATGTGGTGATGAGGATCGAACCCAGTGCCTCACACATGTTGGGCAAGCGCTCTGCCACTGAGCCTCAGCTGTAGCACCTCTAGCACACTATTTAAGAGCTTAGGACTTGAAACTCGACTTTACCAGTTGTTTATTTGGACCCCAAAAAGTTAAAGAGCTTGTGAATGTTTGTTAGGTTAAATCAAAACTTAGCTCTAACTTGTTGCTTCTTTTGTTTTGAATTATATAGAAACATACTTCTTTGCCAGTAAACCTAACACATCACCATCCTCTTGACTGTAGAGAAAATATTCCTGATAGTTTCTAAAATATAATAGGGAAATGAATGGCCTTGATGTTTTGGAACCAGGGACAGGGAATGCCATACCTTTACACATTCTGCAAGTCTCTTTGCTGCCTCTGATGAGAGCTGATAACGAATCATTGGACACTTCTTCAGAGATAAAAGGAGAGCTGTCAGTCCTTGAGTTGTTCTGGATAACTGAGCTGGATCCCAATTTCGACCCTTTTTGTTAAAAACATATATTCAGAGAAAATATTTTATTTATCTTACAAGTCAATTTCTTGCTGAATTAACTCACACCTGATAAATTACTTTTTAAATCCTTTCATTTCATACCTGACAGCAACCCAGAATATTGAGGGAAAACAAATGTGGATTCACAGCAATGTAATCACCATAAAATTCCTGTAAATAAAGCACCAAGATCAGTAATTCCATGAATTCTATTAAGCAAAAATATTTTCATGTGATATAATACTATAACAAATGGTAAAATACAGGTATAAAAGAAATATGAAAATGTTCAAATAAAAATTGAGTAACAATAGTCAGTGTGGTAGATTTAAAATAATTATAAACCACTAGCAATAAGGATAAATCTGAAAAAACAAAAGTGTTACAGGACCATGTTTACCTGAACCTCAGCCACAACTTCCTGTTCATCAGCTTCAGCTAATGACTTCACATCACTCTTGCTGATCACATTACTGAAATCTGAAACAGACACATGAGTGTGGGTTTCTCAAAAGAGATCATCTCTGCTGCAATAAGACATAAATGGGCCTGAGAGTTAAAGCCTAAGGAATAAGCAATGTTTGATACATATTGTGGTGTATGTCAAACCACACATCTTCAAATTGGAATGAGAAGCATAAAGGTGTTTAAATGCATAAATTCATAATAATACTACAAAAGGGGGGCTATTATTGGAGGACATTAGGGAATCAAGTTATTACATTGAAAATAAAAAATAAAGGGAAAGAAGTAAGCTCTTATCCTCTTAAATATAGAAATTGTACCAAATGATTAATGAGGAAAGATTTTTCTTTATGGAAATATTCCATCTAAAAAACAAAGAATGTACGTTAATTAGAGTTTCATCAATTTTCCCAACCCCTAATGAATCAGTAGATGGATCTAAGCATTGTTTATCCATAGCTGCTAGTATCACAAGAAGAAACATCCAATGAAACTACACCACATCACTTAAGTATTTGTGCCAAAAGGAAACTGAAACTTAATCTAATTAAGGCTCTATATCCACCTACAAATTTACAGATGCAAGGGTAGTAGAACATTTTAAATTGCAAGGAACATGTAAAACTACCCCCACAGGGATACAATTAGCAAGTTCCAGGCTGAGGAAAACTTAGTTTCTTCAATAAATAAACTGAACGGAAGGGTGGGATCTAAAGAAGATTAAAGAAATTCAACATATTGACCAATAGCAATGTGTGAACTATATTTTGATCCGGATTCAAACAATGAAAAAAAAAAAGACATGAGAGGATTTGAAATTTGAACAATGAGCATTTGAAATAGTAAGGAATTATTTTTCATTTTTTATTTGGCTATAATACTAGTTATTTCTTTCTTTCTTTTTTTTTGTATCAAGGATTGAACTCAGGGGTACTTAATCACTGAGGCACAACCCCCAGCCCTCTTTTGTATTTTATTTAGAGACAGGGTCTCACTGAGTTGCTTAGGGCCTTGCCATTGCTGAGGCTGGCTTTGAACTCGCGATTCTCCCATCTTAGCCTCCCAAAGTGCTGGGATTACAGGTGTGCGCCACTGCGCCCAGCTAACACTAGTATTTTTAAAAATGAGTCTGTATCTTTTAGAGAGGCATACTGAAATACTTGTGGATGAAATGTATGATATCTTAGATTAGCTTCAAAATAATATTGATGGAGGAGAAGGTGTCAGCATACCTAAAACAAGATTGGACATGGCTCAATAACTGTTGGAACTGGATGAAGGGTACATTGAGATTTATTATACTGTTACACATCTGAAAATTTTCATAATAAAAGGTTTTTTAATAAGAGGAAGAGCCTATTATACAACAGATTTAGTAGACCTAAAATATACCAGAAAAAGAAAAAGATAAGAAATAAGATGAACAGAAGGCCATTACTATAGCTGGGTGCAGTGGTGCATGCCTGTAATCCCAGTGCTTTTTCAAAAGTAGCCAGGTGTGCCGGGCATGGTGGTGCATGCCTGTAATCCCAGTGGCTCAGGAGGCTGAGACAGGAGGACTGTGAGTTCAAAGCCAGCCTCAGAAAAAAATGAGGCACTAAGCAACTCAGTGAGACCCTGTCTCTAAATAAAATACAAAATAGGGCTAGGGTGTAGCTCAGTGGCCAAGTGCCCCTGAGTTCAATCCCTGGTACCCCCCTTCCCAAATCAGTATATAAAAATATATTTTAGTTTATTTTAACAAATAAAAATTTTGAGACTGAAGGCTCTATCCTAAAAATTTCAAAGTCTATTTTTAATAGATTTAGTATTAAGATATAATTTTTTCTTCTGCTTCATAGTTATATCCCAAATTAAACAATCTTTAGAAGCAGAAGAGTAAATACTTGATTTATTATCCTTAATCTCAATTGTTGCATGAAAGAACTCTCTTTAGAGAAAAGGGTCTTTTGCCACATGACCCCATTCAATTTTTAGTAGAGACTTAATAAAAAATATATCCAATTAAACCTGGCAGCAGAGAGAATATGACTATGTATAGAATTCCCTATGTTGCCAAATATATACATGTGTATACTGTACACACACATATACACAAATATATATGTATATTTTATTTATATATATAAACTGACTGAGGACCAAGCTTGTGATCAAAAAAATGCTGGAAATAAAATACAGAGACAATACCAAATGCCTGAGAATGCAAAGAAACCATATCACCAGTATATTGCTAGTGGAAATGTAAAATGATTTAGTTATTCTGGAAAACATTTGGCAGTTTCTTAAAACACTAAACATGTAACTATCATATGACCCAGCAATTGCATTCCTAGGCATTATTTATCTGAACAAATGAAGACTATGTTCACATAAAAACCTGTATAAAAATGTTTACAGTAGTAAAAACTGGAAACAACTCAGATATCCTTCAATGGCAAATAGTTAAATAAAATGTACAATGGAATACTATTGAGCAATAAAAAGAAATGAACTATTGATACACACAACAACTTGGATGAATCTGCAAAGAACTATGCTGAGTGAAAAAAGCCAGTCCCAAAAGGTTGCATACTGTATATATAATTTCATTTATTCCATACTTCTGAAATGGCAAAATTATAGAATGGAGAAGAGAACACTGGTTGCCAGCGTTAATGACGGGGTTAAGGTAGGAAAGAAGTGGACATGGCTCATAAAAGCCCAATATGAGAAGCTTGTGGAGATATAAATGTTGTGTAGCTTCAATGTATCATGTTAATACGCTGGTTGTAATATTGTCATGTAAGATGCTACATTAGGGGAAAATGGGTAAAAGATATGAGATTTCTGTATTATTTTTTACAACTGCATGCTATCTTTGTCAGTTTTCCGCTGCTAATAACACAATACCACAAACTGGGTAAGTTATAAGGAAAAGAAGTTTATTTTGGTTCATGGTTCTGGTCCAAAGATTAGGGCAGCATCTGCAGATGGCCTTCCTGCTGGTATAGTCCTGAGGCATCATATGGCGAGACAGAGAGACCTAGCCAAATTAAGCTTTTATAGCAGATTCATTCAAATAACACAATAACACCTCAATCACATAAGAGGTCCTCTTAAAGTTTCCCCCAATTACTTCTTAAATTTCCCTACCTTTTCATATCCTACAATAGGGATTAAATTTCAACATGAGATTTGGAGGGGACAAACCATATTCAAATCATAGCACATGTAAATCTACAATTATTTCAAAATAAAAAGTTTAATTAAAAAAGAAAATGGGGGGGAGGACTTAGGGACTTGGGGCAAGATAGTGGAATGAGATGGATATCAATGCCCTAGGTACATGCATAACTGCACATATGGTGTGACTCTGTATTGTGTACAACCAGAGAAATGAAAATTTGTGCTCCATTTGTGTACAAAGAATCAAAATGCATTCTGCTGTCATGTAAACCTAATTAGAATAAATAAATTAAAAAAATAAAAAGAAAACCTGCAGGAGCAGTGGCCTATTACTGTAATCCTAGAAACTGGGGAAGCTAAGGCAGGAAGATTTCAAGTTGAAGTCTAGCCTGGGCAACTTAGCAAGACCATCTCAAAAGTAAAAATGTCTGGGGATATAGCTCAATGGTAGAGCACTTTCTTAGCATTTGTTAGGCCCTGGGTTCAATTCCCACTATTGCAAAAAAAGAAGAAAGAAGGAAAATCAGAAAAGAAGGAAGGAAGAGGAAAGGAAGGGAAGGGAAGGGAGGAAAGTAAAGGAAGGAAGGAAAGAAAGGAAACAAACCTGTGACTATTAGCCCTAAACAAAAACTAGGATAAGAGACTAAGAAAATAATCTATTTTTACCTCTTGGAGTGTTGCAAAGGACCAAATGAAATAAAATGAGACAACTCTATAAAATATATAGTCTTATTACAAATGTTAATTCTGGGTATCATTATTAAAGAAAATATGTATGCCTTATAGTCTAAACCCTAAAATTCTAAAGCCTTTAAGTTAGCTTTAAAACCTCTCAAATACCCTGCTTACTGTTATGTAAGTTAAGTGAATGTTATGTTTTGTTCTTGGTTTTGGAAATACTACCAAATAGGCTATACCTATCCTACAAAGATCAATAATGACATCTAGAGGAGAACAGATGTAATTTCCATAGCAGAATGTATTAGACCAGAAAAATCCATATAAATTGTATAGCAAACATAAACCTAGTTTACTTCCATAGTTTCCCTATGCACCCTCTACCCAAAAAAGGTATGCACATAAGAGATAACTTCCTGATGGTTATACTTTCATGCATTACATAAAGTGGCAAAGAGAAGAAGAATGTTTTCATCTGGTATGTAAAGCAAGCTCTGGTTTTCCAACAAACTCAAGTATATCCTTTCCCAAATAAATAAACTAGTTTCTATACCTCAATTCATAAGTGAAAAACAGAAATAAGTATACACTTTGTTTTTATGGAGGTGGGATGTAAAATTTAACTACTTACAACTTTTGACTTATTAAACATCTTGAAAGGCAAAGTAAAACTTAAAATTTTTAGGGGCCAGGATTGTGGCTCAGTGGTAGAGCACTTGCCTAGCATGTGTAAGGCACTGGGTTCAATTCTCAGCACCATATAAATATAAATAAATAAAATAAAGTTTAAAAAAATATTAAAGTCAAGGGAATCAATGAATGGAAACCGTATTGAGTTGCCTGAAAGAGAATGCTGGTCACAATACTTATAATGCTTTGATTGAACACTAAATAAACTAGACTTATATAGTGATGAATTCAATGAACTTGATATGAAGTGTTCAGTGGAACATACTAGGGGGGGATATAAGTACATGATTGAAAAAGTGAATTAACATACTTACAAATAAAATATATACTGTATTTGGGCCTTCGAAGCTCCTGAATCAGATAATCCACATTCTCCTAGAAAATAAAGAACAAAGTAATTATGAGGAGAGTTGCTTAAATAGAAAAGTAACAAGTATAATCCATTCATTGATTTATTGAGAGCCTATTATATGCTGAGGTCGAGACTGTGTATGTTGGGCAATGAGGGCTTGGGACAAAAAAAGAGCTACATTAAACATAATTATAAGAATCATACACATGATTTAATATTATACACATAATATTAATTAATGCTAAATATTAATTAGTTATCTTGGCCAAATTAAGTTAAATATAAAGGACACATTGAACTGCAGCATAAAATTGATAATAATTCTTCAAATTTGTCTCAAATTGCTTGTTTATAAATTGTATTCATCTGATGAAAATTTCCACTCAGAACATCAAAATGTGTCTGTTTTTTAAACAACATTCAAGAGAAAATATAATTAATTATATTTACCCTGGCTTTTAACTTATTGGACCTAAGAGTCTGAAAAACAGCAAAATCTGTAAATATTTGCAAATAGCAGGCAAAGACCTTTTCTAAAATTGTATTATTTTAAAACAAAATGAGTGTTAGAAGCAAAAAATGAGTTATTTTTATGTGGTTGAATATAAGAATTCCAATTACACAATATCAGACTGCATGTTTTATCTTTTTTTTATAAAACCCATAGTTAAATTTCACTATAAATCGGTCCTCCAAAGTAAACATGATATATACTTTCTGAATTTTTAAAAAATATCACATGTATTTACAATATTAGTTTAAGAAATGCACATTGTAGCTGGGCACAGTGGTGTACACCTGCAATCCCAGCTGCTCAGGAGGCTGAAGCAGGATTGAAAGTTTGAGGCCAGCCTGGGAAATTCAGTGAGATCCTGTCTCCAAAAAAAAGACTGTAGATTGGAGAATGTAGCTCAGTGGTAAAGAGCCCTGGGTTCAATCCCCAGTACTGCAAAACAAAAACAACAACAAAGAAACACACATTGCTTATTAAATGGGAAAAAAGTAAACTATCATTTAGATTTAAAATGAATTAAAAATTAATTTTATGAGATAATCTTAAGAACAAACTGTTCTTAATAAAAATATTTTAAACCTAAAATTACTTCCTCATAATATGCTACATAAAAATAACAAAGCCTGAGAGTTTGAGAGAAAATATATCTGTGAACAAGATGTTCTCATTAAAAATGTAGGAAATAATGAACATACTGATGTCTAAGATCCCCCTCAAACCAAAATTTCACGAGTACAAATGTGAAACAGTTGTAAACCACCATAACACAATATGTATTCATTAATTCAGCAGCTATTTATCAAGTGTCCACTATAAGGGACATAAAAGTCAGAAAAGCACATAACATCTCTGCTGTCATGGAGCTTACTACTAGTAAGTGAGACAGATATTAAGTAATTATACAAACCATGTAACTTCAATCATGACAAATGATGAGAAAGGAAGATAGGTGCTGGAAGTGCTTATAACAGAGGGGTTTTGCTAAGCAACTCAGGGAGACCCTGTCTCTACATAAAACACAAAATAGGGCTCTGGAATGTGGCTCAGTGGTCGAGTGCCCCTGAGTTCAATCCTTGGTACCAAAAAAAAATAAAAAATAAGAGAGGTTTTACTTGATCAGGAAAGCCAGAAGAGTTTTGTTTAAGGAGATGAAAAAGTTCCAGGCAAAGGGAAGAGACCATGCAAAGGTCCTCTGGCCTGGCAGAACAAGGGGAATAGAGTGAACTAAAAGATTGGTGTGGGTAAGGTGCAGGGTGTAAAAGGGGAAATGGTTTGAAATGAGATCAGAGATATTGTAGGATTTAGATCCACATTGGGCCTTGCAGGAAAAAAGGAAGGAGTTTTGTTTTTATCATAAAGCAATGAGAAGTCATTCAAGGATTTCAAATAGGGATGACACAATCAGATTTGTATTTTGGAAAGTATGAATGTGATAAAAGTGCATTAAAGAAAGCTGGGCGCGGTGGCACATGCCTGTAATCCCTGCACTTTGGGAGGCTGAGACAGGAGAATCGCGAGTTCAAAGCCAGCCTCAGCAACGGCGAGGTGCTAAGCAATTCAGTGAGACTCTGTCTCTACATAAAACACAAAATAGGGCTGGGGATGTGGCTCAGTGGTCCAGTACCCCTGAGTTCCATCCCCAGTACCAAAAAAAAAAAGTGCATTAAAGAATATGAATGAGGCAAAAGAATGTACAAACTAAGATTGAAATAGGAAAGAATTTTTAAAGGAGATATGTAAGCTAGATTTAGAAGATGATGGACGAAAACTGACAAATGGCTAAGGATCCTTTGATTAGGGGAAAACAAAGAAGCGACAGGAATGACCATGTAGAGAGATGATAAACAGGCCTAGTTGGCTATAGTGGAGGAGCAAAATGAGTACATAGAAAGGTTGGACAAGTAAGGGCAGACCAAATCAACTGAAGGAGGGCTTTAACTGCTGGGCTACTAATCATGGAAATCAAATTGAGCCATTATGGGTTCCTGAGCATAGATGTGAATGAAATGGTAAAAGCACAAGAGACTAATAGCTGTATATAAAATTAAGTGGAAATGACATTCAGTAGGAAGTATGGAGGTCAGTCCAGGAATAAAGTGATGTGGGTCTCAGAGTTGTTAATGACTTTGGGAACAACTGTGAACCTAAATGACATCTTTTTTTTTAGTTGTTAATGGATCTTTGTTTTATTCATTTATTATTTATATGTGGTGCTGAGGATCAAACCCAGTGCCTCACGCATGCTAGGCAAGCACTCTACCACTGAACTACATCCCCAAACCCCTAAATGACATCTTGAAGGAAGAACTGGCTGTTAGGGGTGAACTGAGCTATGAAAAGGAGAAGAATGAAGGTTATAACTCTGACAAACCATGATAATTATGATGCCACAAATGATGATAATACTAATTTATTTTGCCTTCTTAATGCTTTCAGATCAGAGAGTTCTGCATTTGCCTAGGCAAACCAGCAGCTTAATTTACATAGTACCTTGGTAGGTCGAAGAAAACAAATTGCCTTCAGGTGTTTCATGATCTCTCGATTTTGAGAATCAATGCGTTCAAAAAGGTACACTTCCTTCTGAAGAATCTCTGATTGTGTGTATACCATACTCACTATGCCAGTCTGTAAAGAAGAATAATTAACTAAGATTATGCTAGTTCAGAATAATAAAAACAAGCATCAATATTGAAGTCTCTTTTTCATTAGTAGTTAGGGTAATTTAAATAATAACATACAGAATAACATTTACAGAACATCCAAAACACAGCAATGTACCAGAATGAAAAACATGATCTCTCTGAACAAAAACAATCCATAAATTTTTAAAAATAATTTCTCCATAGCCTAAGTTTTTTGTTTGTTTTTAAAGTCTGTGGCCAACAAATAACCTGTCGTATCAGTGCGAGCCCCCAACAGCTTTACTTTAAAAATACAATGCTGAGCGGAAATAACAGGGCCATCCTGAAGTATTCCAAATGCTCTGTCTCACATAGTAATAATTTCTTGGCAGAGACGCCAGGTACAAAAAAGTCTGTGGGAAGCAGTTTTAAAGCCATTTAACCGAAAACCCACTGCGCAAGCTTTATACAACTTTACAGTTGCACACAGAACTGATCCTTATTATCTTTAATTAAATGCTAAATCCTATAATGAAATGGGACCGGCTATTTTCAGGAAGGGAGGTTTCCTTCACAAATACTGAGCAAAAGCAAACTCACCGTCTCTTTATCCATGAGAAGTACTTTCATACCGGGCCCGCTGTCTTCTATCATTTTGGAAACATACTGCTTAACAGCAAAAACCACATTCATGGTGGCGAATTGACAGGTGCCCTACACCCCTTCCCGCCCCCTTTTTCTTGCAGAATTAACACTCGGCCTGTTGGCGGGGTCTCAGCTGCTTCCGCCAAGCCAGGCATCGGCTTCCGGGAGTCCGGGCAGCCACAGTGTTGGGAGTTGTAGTTCCGCTGCAGTCCTGGGGATGAACACTCCCCGCGGGATGGAAAAAATGCTGCTGAGACACCATGAGATGCCACGCACTGGCGCGATTCCCTACCCTCCTTCAGCCTGGAGGTGTTGGAAGCCTGGACTCTTGGACCCCTTCCGGCAATTGGTGCTTTAATCCGGCCTCGGCCTGAAACCTCTCCTGTTTAGGTAGAGGATGGAGCCTCAAAGTGTAAGGCAGGCTCAGAGGCAAGAACGCCTGGACGTGGCGATGGTCACTGTTTGCCTAAATTAACGCTTTCTTGGGTGGTAGTGGGGGAATGAAGCGAACGAAGGTGGCATAATGCTCCTGGCCACTTGGTTCTTGGAGGGGCGGCGTTTGGTAAATCGCGCGCAGTATTTACTAGGCGGTTGCTGAGGTTCGTCGTCCCCTACTTCTTTGGGTCATTAAGACCGGGGCGCGTAGTGCTCTGTGTTGAGAAAGAAAGGGAGGCCCGAGTTGTATTTCCGAAGACGGGAGTAGCTTAAATTAAACATGTATTTGTTGAATGGATGAACAAAGAAAACACTTTTTAGGGATATTGTGGGAGAAGCCTCAAATTCCCCAGGAGGGCTTGGAGCTGCGGTCGGCCGCTGGGACTCGCTGCCCGCGAGATTATAGTAGCTGTGAACTCGAAGGTTTGGCGCCTGGGTTGTTGGAACTCCCCGGGATCCTAGGGGCGCAGAGTTTATAGGGTTCGAAATGGATAGGGACACTTATGCTATCTCTTGAAGTTAGAGCAAACTAACGTGGGAATTTAAAAGGAAAGTGACATATTTTAAGAAATGACAAAACTTTAGCAACAAAAATTATCTTAAAGCCATCAACTTCCAAATGTCTAGATTTGAGTTTTCTTTTTTCCTTTTCTTTTTTGTAGTACAGGGAATTAGAACCCTGGGTCTTGTACCTGCAAGGGACGCACTCTACCACCTGAGCTATATATATCTCCAGCTCCAAGTATTTGCGTTTGTGTTTACAACACACAGGTGTCTCCGTCTTGTCGTTTTCCGGGAAAAGGAAGGTGGATGTATGTTTTCTGAACCTTTGGGGAATTGTAAAATAAGGAAAATAACAAGAAGCAACTATAAGAAATCAGTGCCTATAAAAGCTCATAAATATTTCCACTAAAATAATGACCAGCGTTTGGGGATCAGTTTAATCAATGTGTTCAGAATTAACAAGCAAATTATTGCAGTATATTGTAAGAAGTATTCAATTAAAATAAGTCCTTAATCCGGCTAAGATTATACAACATATACAATTTTCAAATCCTTTAAAGGAGACCGTAAGTCACTTGAAACATGAAACTTGTCATCCCTGAAATTGTGAAGAATGTGTTCTTTTCAGTTTTCCTACAAATAAGGCTTCACGTTAAATATTTTATTTTTGAGATATGTTTTGAAGCAAGTTTTTAATAACTATATTAAATGGATACAAATAAAATATTTAAAAAAATTTTTAGTTGTAGATTGGGCACAATATATTAATTTTTTATGTGGTGCTGAGGATGGAACCCAGTACCTCCCATGTGCTAGGCAGATGCTCCCCCACTGAGCTACATCCCCAGCCCCTAAAATTCTGTCCTTGTCAATTAAAAATGTTCATATATTACAGAAAGCATTGAAACAATGCTAATGAAAAAAAAATTACCTACAAATCCCACTAGTTGAAAATGCTTGAAAATTCACCTCCAATCTCCCTTGTCACTTGAATTTTGTTTTTCTTACCTATAATTTGGACTGTGTATAAGTTTTTTTTCTATTTTCTGCATTTTTTTTTTTTTTAGAAAGACCATGGAGGATAAAAAGGCATGTCCATGAAATTTGTGTGTTTTTTTTTTAAGACCATAGTCAATTTGCCAAAAATTGGAAAGAATCTGCATCCTTTTTGGTTATTTATACTTGGACAATTACAACTTTTTGAGGAAGAAGGAAAATGCCTATTTTGACAAGGCTTTCTAGCTTATTCCATTTCCCATAAAATTCCATTGATGTCAGTGGCTGTTATTTTATGCGTTGGGTGATAAGATATGGAGCATAAACATTTTGAACAAAATGATTATGTATTTAAAGGGTGCCTCGATGGTCCTGAAGTTTGACAGCATACTTTCTCCCTGAAGAAAGCCATGCAAGCCATTTTCAATGTCTTCAGATAAAGAACATTTTTTTGTATCCTCATGTCTCTAAAAATAGGGCTGAAACCAATGATAAAGTCCAAACTCTTGCTTTGTGACTCATCCAGGATAAACGCAGGGTGATTTGTTATAGGCAATGGACAGAAAATTCAAAGTCAATATGAAGTGCCTTACTTATTTAGACTGTAAATAAACTATAATCGAGGAATATATTTTATTTTTTATAACTTTATTTATTTATTTATTTATTTATTTATTTATGTGGTGCTGAGGATCGAACCCAGTACCTCACACGTGCAAGGCAAGTGTTCCACCACTGAGATAAACCCTAGCCCCAAGAAATATATTTTAAAATAAAGACCTTAAACTTGGAAAATAAATAACATCTTTCAAATATGAATGATTATGCTACAAAAGCTTCAAATGCAGTTACTTGAGTCATTTATTTTCACTCGGTCCAAGAAATCAATGCTTTAAGGATAGACAACAAGAAGTTAAAAAATGTGATGTTTACTTTTTCACATTTTATTTAAATGTGTGTAAATTAATCAATGGTAATTATTCAAATAATTACATGTACTTCAGCTTCCTCCAAAAAGTATATTTAGAGGTTTAAATGCCTACTTTATATCTAATCAAAATCATGTTTTTCCCCCATCAGAACTTGAGGCTTCAATACAAACAAAGAATATGTAAATAAGATTTCAGTGTAATTACAATAAACAAATGGCAAACTCTGGGTTATTCTGCATTGTGAATTCTCTATCATTCTCCTTGTGTAAACGCTTCTCCCTCGAGTCCTGCATAAGAGGGAAGTAAAGATGAAATTCAACGAAACTGCAGTTACCTAGATTTCCTATTTGATAGCAATTGAAAAAACATTTGGAAAAAGAATGTAGTATTGGTAGTGTCAGATAAGCAGTCCTTGTGCAGTATTCTTAACCTCTGTAACCATGCTTACCTCTGATAAATGGTGATAACATAATCTACCACAAGAAATTGTGAGAATTAAATGGTGTGCCAAAAGTGCACAGCTTGGCACATAGTAAATGTACTCCCCCCACCCCCCGCCCCAGACATATATTAGCTTTAGTTATTGGAAGTGCAAAGTTTGGTATGCTTTTTTAGCTCATTTCTCTAATGAATATTCTCATTAACAAGAAAGTTTAAAAATGGAATTGAGCCGGGCGCGGTGGCTCACGCTTGTAATCCCAGCACTTAGGGAGGCTGAGACAGGAGGATCGCGAGTTCAAAGCCAGCCTCAGCAATGGCGAGGCACTAAGCAACTCAGTGAGACCCTGTCTCTACATAAGACACAAAATAGGGCTGGGGATGTGGCTCAGTGGTCGAGTGCCCCTGAGTTCAGTCCCTGGTGCCAAAAAAAAAAAAAAAAAAAAAAAATGGAATTGATTTCAGAATTTATAAGTTGTAACTTCTAAATGTAGTCTCTATAATTTTACTTTGTGTTACTATATGATAATAGTATGTATATACATGGGAAGATTTGGCCCACTCCATCATAATTTGTAAAGCATGTAATTTTTATGAAGGCAAAACTTGGGGAAAATGTGTTTCAAGTGATTTCAAAGGTTTAGAATCAAACAATTTGTAAAATTTTCATCTAGTTGGCTCAGTGAAAGCATTAACAACTTCCAATCATTACATAAAAATTATTTGCATAAAGAGTTCTGTGTGCACATTTAATGACTCCAGCTCTCTGGGTAAGTTAATTGATAATGGTCCCAGTGAGTGGTGTTTTAGCTTAGCTGGGCTTATACAGCATGACTGCCAACCAGCTATGGAATCCCATGCAGGCTTTTTTAAAAGTAATGATCCTGAATTCATAGTTGTGATTACAAATAAACTCGTTTGTGAGATTTTTGGGGGTTTCTTGGGGGGAAGTACTGGGGATTAAACTCAGGAGTACTTTACTACTGAGCCACATCTCCCTATTTTGTGTTTTATTTAGAGACAAGGTCTCACTGAGTCACTTAGCATCTCGCTTTTGCTGAGGCTGGCTTTGAACTTGTGATCCTCCTGCCTTAGCCTCCCAAACTGCTGGAATTACTGGCGTGCACTACCACACCAGGCTCATTTGTGAGATTTTGAGGTTACCAAAGCAGCTGGATTTCTGAGTGGGAACTACCCCACAACAAGAACCATTCCTATCCACAGAAACCACTGTCAACATATTGCAAGATCCAGGTAACTGAAAACTCCTTTAAATAAGACCTTTGCATTACCAAGGCTGAAATGATCTAGTCTAAGTGAAATTTTGATTGTATGGATTTGGGGTTATTGTGAATGTAATTCATGTTTTCTTATCCACTTTTTTTTTTTTTTTAGTTGTTGATGGATCTTTATTTTATCCACTTATTATTTATATGTGGTGCTGAGAATTGAACCCAGTGCCTCACACATGCTAGGCAAATGCTCTACCACTGAGCCACAACCCCAGCCCTCTTATCCACTTTTTAACCAATTCTATACCATTGTATAGGTTAGCAGTTTTCAAAATGTAGACTATGGACCATGGTAGTTTTATAAGTAATTCTGGTATATAGTATATAATGTAAGAATGAAAAGTGCATATAAAGGTGTTTAATATGAAGAATTTAATCTGCTTATAATTTTGTGCAAAGTTAGAAAAATTATGATTGTAACAATTTTTTCTATTTGCCTCAACAAATGTTTTCAGTGAACAGTGTGTACAGCTTCTGAAAATTTGTTTTTTTTCTGTTATGTTTGATAACATGTATTAAAATGCAATTTTTGAGAAAA
>PVHX01004297.1:65215-128470 GCA_004024805.1 Geosciurus inauris | reverse complement strand
AGCTTTCCCAGGGATCGGTTCCCTCTGGTGGCTGTCACGGTCATTGCCCATGGCAAGGTCCCTTGCCAGCCCTGCTCAATCTTGCTGGGACTTCAGGTGGTGGGACGGAAGTGGAATCAGAGGTTTCCTGGCATAGCATGGATTCTGCTCTGCTGTGTGCAGCTTTCCTGGTGATACCTGGAGAGTCTGATGGAGAAGGTTGGGTCTGGGCTCCAGGAAAGGGCAATCTATCTGGGAGCTAACCCTAACCCTATGGCTGCTAAGGACCCTGCCATACCCCAAGTTTTGCCACAAAAAAACCAGTGTCGCCAGGCTGTCCAGACAGTTCACAGGCGGCCAGGGGGAAATGTCCTAGCCCTCCCCGACGTGTTCAGAACTAGGAGGGAGAGCCCTGAGGACCATGCCCCTCGTGACTCCTCACTGGGTGGGGCCTGGGTTCGGGCCAGGGCTGGAACTGTCCTCCTGCCACCCCACACAGGGTGACCCCAGCTGCTGCTGCCCACTCCATGGCAGCTGCCTGATGTGCATCTCCTCTGCAGAATGTACTAGAACATCAAGGATGCGTCTCAGGGCCCTCACTGCAGGCAGGTCTGTGGCTAGAGGGACGCCACAGAGTGGAGCAGAGCAAGGAAGGGCCAGAGAGAGCTGGACAGGAGCCGGAGACCCTGGTTTCCAGAGCCCGGCTGGCCTGCCGTAAGCTGGACCCATGTGGGGGGAAGCAGGAGGGCCGGCGTGAACCTTGCTCCCTGACACTCTGGACACCATCCTCTCCCATGCCAGGACCTGTGCCCTCAGTACAGTCCTCCTCAAGCAAAGAGCCAGAAGAAGGTCACCTAGCAGGTCACAGAACCGCAGGGCAGATTCAGTCCCCTGAGGAAGGGAGTGGATCTCAGTGGCAATGAGCCCCAGAGGCCTGGGTTGGTCAGATTGCCCTTTATCCTCCCTCAGGAAGAGGGCCTGTGTCCTGGGAGTGCAGAGGGTTTTCAGATGGCTCTGAGTCCCTGGTCCTAGTAGAGGGGGCTCCAGGAGATCTGTGGCTCAGGGGGGTCAAACACCAACTGTAGGGTTTGTTCCCACTGACCTGGCGGCTACGTTAGGCTGGTTTTCAGCGTTACTTTCCACGTAGTGCAAATTCCAGCCTCTGCCTTCGAACACTGGGTGCACCTGGTGAGCTTGGCCACGCGGCGCAGTCCAGCCCTGTGTGTGCTGTGCTGGGGCCAGGCAGGGCCGCTCTGCGGTCAGCTCTGGGTCCCATCCTTGGCCTGGAGGCCAAAGGGCTCTGAAATCAGAGCTGGATCTGTTGAGCCACAGCAGAACCGGAAGAAAGGGCCCCGAGCACAGCAAGGACTTGAGCTCTGGGTGACTGTCCCCAGGGACTCTGCCAGAGGTGAACACAGCCCTCGTCCTGGATGGGCTCAGTGCTCATCCAGCTGCAAGTCACAGGTCAGGGTCAGCCCAGCTCTCGCTGACCAATGAGCACGTTGGGTTGGTCCAGGTCAGGCCAGTCAGCTGTGGCGGGGATCAGTGTTCACGCAGGAAGTCACTCTCCCTGTCTCCTCGCTTTCCTGCTTTTCCTTTCAAGGGACGTCGGCCTCGCCCCCCGTCAATCATTCTAAAGAAAGTCATTGTCCAATAGGACAAGGCCGTGGGAAAGCACCACCCGCTTGGCCATGAGGGACGCTGCTTGCCTTGGTGCCCCATCCCTCACTTGTGAAGTACCCATTGCTGGCATTCATCTGTCCTCCAGGTCACCAGTAGCCCTCCTGTGGACTGGTGCGGGAGAATCTGTGTCCATCCTGTGCGTCCCCGCACGTCCCAGGGAGGCTGTTACAATCAGCTTTCTTTCGCTGCTGTGACTAAAAGGTCTGACCAGAACAGTTTTAAAGGAGGAGAAGTTTATTTGAGGCCCGCGGTTTCAGAGGGCTCGGTCCACAGAAGGCCAGCTCCATTCCTTGGGGCTGGAGGCAGGACCTCATGGCGGGACAGCGTGGCGGAGGGAAGCAGCTCACAGGATGCTCAGCAAGCAGGGAGACTCCACTGGCCAGACACAGATACATACCAGAGCCACGTCCCCGTTCCACCCCCGCCAGCCACTCCCTGCCGCTTCAGTCACCGCTCAGTCAATCCCCATCAGGGGACCAGCGCCCTGAGGAGGCTAAGGCCCCAGCCCAGTCATTTCTCCTGAACCTTCTTGCATTACCTCCCCGTGGGCTTTGGGGGCTGCCTCACCTCCGCACCGTGAGAGGCCAGCAGGGCGGCCTGTGTCCCCTCCCTGCCGTTCCCACTGCCGGGCGGTGTCCTCCAGGGGCTGTTCCTCACCCTGTGTCTATAACTCTGTGCGTCTTGCTGTGGGTGTCGCTGTTCTGAAGGCCAGGGTCCCACACTGCAGAGCCACACAGGGGCCCGCAGGACGGCGCAGTCCCTGGGGGAAGCCCGCTGGAGCCCTGGTGCCGGTGTGGGGCTGCTGGCTGTGAGCTCTGTGTGGGGGAACCCACAGGACGGCCACGCGTGGCGTCTGTGCCAGACACGCAGAGCGGGTGTGTGCCTCAGTTTGTGAGTGTCGTGCCCAGGACGCCGGGAGCCCAGCCGTCCCCCAGGGGCAGCACTCAGTGCTGCGAGGCCTGGAGCTTCCCATAGACCCACTGTCCCCGCACAGAGCAGTGGCGTTAGGACCCTGTCATCCAGCACACCCCGGGGCTTCACCTGATGCTTTGCTGTGTTCACTTCTTCCCACACGGGTTTGGGGAGGGAAGCCAGCCACGGTCATTTCCTCCAAGCCCGTTACACACTGAGGATCTTCAGGGAACAGTGGCCTTCGGTCCCAGGTGGGGAGAGGCACCCAGTCTCTCTCCTGCCCTTGTCCCCGACTCCAGGGCCTCGGGATGGGTGTGCTCCAGGAGGCCTTTCTGCCACCGTGAACCACAGGGGCTTCAGGAAAGCTCCTTCAGGCAAGAGATGCTGCACTGTTTGTGTCAGGCTGGCCCTGAAGACGTGAGTCCCCTGGGCAGAGGTGGGAACAGGTGGATCCCAGGGTCTTACTCTGGGAGAAATGGGAGCGTAGACAAGGGCCCTCCAGGATCATCCATAGTCATATCCATGGGACAGGCTATGGGAGTAGAGGGACCTGCTAGGGACCTGCCAGCCCTCCTGGCCTGGCTTGGCGCTCTGACCCGCATCCTCCTCGCTCGGGCCAGGCCCGAACTCCTCACTGAGTAAGGACAGGCAGCCCAGCTCTGCCTGCCTGGCACAACTGCAAAAACTGAATGAACATTGGAAAAAGCAATTACATACTTTATTTGCATAACATTTTGTAATTGAATCATACAGCTTAGAACAGACAGAAAGCAGGAGACAAACTGGTTCACACTGATAAGGAGATGCACCGAGGGGGGAGTGCTTCACCACTGCCAGGAGCCTGAGCATCTGGCCTGGGGAGCAGGCACCTCTCGGAGCTGCATATCCAGAAGGTCCTGGGTGCTGCTCCCAAGAGGCTGTGCGTGAGGCACGCGCCGCCCCCTGCTAGGGGGTGCGCCGGAGGGGCCCCTCCCTCAGTGGAAACCCAGCAGCAAACGGGGCCACAGAGAGTGCCACACAAACCTGTCCCCTCTTTGGCACAAGCTTAGGGGCTTTTCTATCACACTTCTCGGCAGGACCTTGAGTTAGGAGCCAGCTGTCAAATCAGAGAAACTCAAAGGCCCAGTGTGCTTACTCGGCACAGTTCAGCCTCAAGGCATGCGGTGCAGAGTGCTCCCTAGAGCTGTCAAAAGCCAGGTCCCAGAGCACAGAGGTAGTCGAGGAGAAGCAAGACCCGGAACCAGGGCTTCCAGAACCGCACATCCCTGAGTCCCCAGTGGACCTCGGCCACCATGGGATGAGCCAGCCCTGTGAGGGTCCACTAGGGTTGGGCTCTGCCCATTGCCAGCCAAGGGGCCAGCACAGGCTCAGAGGGGACAGGGAGGAGGCACAGGGAGAGGCTGGGGCCAGGCTGGGTGTCCCACGTGAGTCCACCCACTGGCAGGCCAGGCTGCAGTGGTCAGGAGGGTGGGTTTGTGTTCAGCCCCTGCTCTGGGGCTCTGCCTACACACCCAGCCTCCAAGATGGAAGAAGTTTCTGCTGTCCTTACAAGTGGCCAGCGTCACTGTGCCTGTGGAGGGCAGGTCCCCTTGTTTCCAGCCAGCATCCATCCTGGGTGCTGAGAAGGCACTAAAATATGACCAGCCACCTACAGAGCTAGGTGGCAAGGTGCCCATGTGCCCACCCTCCAGGTGGCCCTCCCTGGCCATCAAGGTCCTTGCTCGATCCCCTCTTCCTTCTCAGGTCATCCGACCACTCAGAGGTCACCCCTCCACACTCATCCAAAGGGGGCCCGGCACAGGCTCAGGACAAAGAACCAGCAGAGCAGCAGCTGCCTGCACGTTCCTGGAGGGCGGCCACTCCTTCTGGACAGAGGGTTGGGGACTGGATGGGGTGGTGCCCTGTCGCCTACACAGGACGGGGACAGCAGCAGACAGACAAGTCACTATTTAATCAAAGTGAAAGGACCTTGCTTGGAATCATCTGGAAAGGTACACATGCCAGGGAATTAAATCAGCCCCTGGGTGTCCTTCTGGTACGACATTGAGGACAAGAGTGTCATGGACGCAGCCACACAGGTTAGCTGTTTGCCTGTTCAGAAAGGAAAAAGAAACGAACTTAAAACAGCAAGAGGCAGGCTACTCCTCCTCCAGGTTGGACGGGGACCTCGAAGCCACGCAAGCAAGCTTCGCAGGGGGGGTGACTCCTCCTCCAGGGTGCAGGGGTCAGGGGTCATGGCTCAGGCGGAGGGAGCAGCAGGTGGCAGGGTGCAGGGAACACAGGTGTTCAGGGAGCCGCACGTTGAGTCCTTGCTTTCTACCCACTGCAGGCAAGCACGTCCTGACCCACGCCGCTCTGCCCCACAGGCCATCCACACCTGCTCCTCCGCTCCTCCAGCCCTGTGCCTCGCCCTGCTGCCTCCTCCTAGTCTCCCCCAATCACGGCCAGGCCTGTCTGCATGCAGCCACCTGCCCTGCTCCAGGTGAGGCCCAGCCCTGGGCCTAGGTGTCATTGAGGAGACACAGGTCGGGCCTCCTGGGCACTGCCCCTGGCCCTGGCCCTCCTTCAGCACCTGGGCACCTAGGGGACAGGGAGGAGAGGAAGAGCAGGTTCTCTCAACAGGGCCAGCCTGGAAGGAGTCAGAACCTGAGACGACTGGCGGCCTGCGGCCCCTGAGCTGGGGAGACTCAGTTCCCACCCCAAGGCCAGGACTCTGCCAGCAGAGAGGCTCCGGATGGCAGGGCAGGATTGCAGGGGCCTGGGATCGATCACCCCTCTCCCTGCTCTCTCCCTGCTCTGGTGTCTGGGGACCCAAGCCCCCCAGACACTCCTACACCCCTTGAGCGTGGGAACTGCCTGGGGCCCTCAGGAGGTCCCCATGAGGGGGGCGCCCATTTCGAGTCCTGCCTCTGCTCCCTGCCCCTCACCACAGGATCCAGTATGAGGGCAGGTGGTGACCGAGCCAGCTGAGCCTGCTCCAGTGCTGAGAGCAGAGCCCCAGGAGGGTCTGCAGGGGCACCAGCTTCTGCCACCAGCACCAGCGGGCACCTAGTTGGTGAGGCCAGTCAGGGCCTGGGGGCACTGGAGGGGGAAAGGTGATCTTGATCTAGCCTCACCCACAGCCCTGGGAGGCAGGGTGGCCTGGTGCCCTTGGTGACTTCCTGCAGCAGGAGCTGGCCTCCTCTCAAGGAATCAAAAACCCAACCAAAAGGACAGAAGGTTACCCTCATCTGCCGGTAGATCCAGTCTGTGAACACCGTCACGTTTCCGTACACCCCGGGCCTGTTAGCCTTGGCACACCCAGATCCCCAGCTTGTGTCCCCGATCAACCACCAGACTTCATTCTTCAAAGTGACCAGCGGACCTCCACTGTCACCCTGGGGGACACAAGAAGTTACCGAGAGCAGAAAGGCAAGTTGCAACCCTCCGCCCATCTCAGAGTGTGCCTAGAGGGTGCGAGGTCAGCGGGTGTTAGGAGAGGGGTGCGGTGCTGGGCCTCCACCCTTGGGAGGCAGGCTGCACCAGCCTTGGTGTCACCCAGCTAAGCGTCACCAAGTGTCCTGCTGTCTGTGGTTTAAGTCAGAACACTCATTTCTGCTGTGCAGGCACTTCCCTCAGGTAAGGGGTCTTTCCCAGGAAACTGAGCGTGGCTCAGTGGCAGCACTGGCCTCTGCCATGGAGGCTGTTATGGTGTTGGTGGACACCGCTCTCCGCAGCTACCCTGGAGCTATGACCCCAGGAGGCTTCACAGAGCCTGGGAGAGCACAGACACTCACAGGGGCTCCACAGAAACTGAAGGCTCAGAGGTTAAGAACCGGCCGTTACCTGGCAGGAGTCAACGCTGCCCTGCAGGTACCCTGCACAGATCATGGCTGGAGTGACGAGGTTGTTGTAGACATGTTTACTGTTACAACGCGAGGGCTCGATGAGGCGCACCATGGCAGCGTTCAGCACGTCCGAGGTCTTCCCTAAGGGCAGAGGCACGGTTCAGCCGCTCTCACAGGGCCAGTGGACACCATTCCCTGAGGCCACGCCCCTGTCCCCTCCCTCTGCCCATGCTAACCCCAAGCCTGGCGTGTGAGGTAGGGTCAGTGTGGTTTTCTCCGTTACGATGGAAGAACTGGGGCAGAGCTGGGGAACACCCTCAAATCATCAGCCATGGAAGAGCAGAACTGAGATTCAATCCCGGCCTCCTGCGCTTACCCCACGCTGCACCCCATGCCCCGCTGGGCTGCACGCCTAGGAGCCTCACCTTTCTCGTAGGTGGCTCCCCACCCGGAAATCCAGCATGGCTGTTGTGTATCCAGCATCATGCCCGGGTTGGGCAGGCACACCGCCTTCACTCTGTCTGTCTCAAGAGGAGGAAACTGTGAGCCCTGGAAGTCCAGCAGTGGCCTCAGACAAGGGGCTCCGCCCGGCCTGCGCATATGCATGGGGCTGGGCAGCCCCACCACCCTGCCCCGAGAACCCCAGATTGACAGCCCCACTGTCAAGGAGTCCCCCTCTGAATCATGTGACCTCCCTGCTTCTAGAACCACACGCTCAGCGCAGGGCTCAAATGCCCACGGCTTCTGGCACGTGGGCGGGTCCCCTCTCAGTGAGCCCTTTCCCAACTTGAAGACACTCTCTTCCTGGGGAGGGGGAGGCTGTGCTTCATCTGCACCCACGTGGGGCTAGAATATTCCAGACCCTTGCATGGACTAGCACGGGAACCAATCAGGAAGCTAAGGGGGAGCATGCCGGTGTAAATGGTGGCTCTAAAGGTATATTGCTTTCAGAATGCATGTGAAGACATAAGGCTGTCTTTACAAATTATGGACCAGATGTTCCCAGTTGGAGGCAATTCCATCCCCACAGACATCTGGCAATGTCTGGAGACAACTTCGATTGTGTCCACTAGTAGACGCTACTGACCTCTAGTGGGCAGAGGACAGGGAGGCTGCTACTCATGCCGCAGTGGGCAGGCAGCTCCACAGCAAACCTGGCGGACCCTGCTTCCCCGGCCCATGCCAGGGCACTGCTGGCCTCTGCCGAGCCCGCCTCTAGCAGCCAGTTCGGTGCTAGTCTGTCTTCCACGGATCACGCATCTCACCACCAAGCAGCATCTCATCTACTCACGACTTGGCCCAGCGCGACGTCACCCTAGCTACACGTACCATTGAACGTCAGTGGTGTCTGCAACTTCATAAGCGCAATGTCGTTGTTCTTGGTCTTGGAGTCGTAATTGGGGTGAGGAATCACTTTCTCTATCCGGTGTCCACCTCCATAGAACATGAAAGACTGTCTCAAGATGCCTGCGAATGCCGCCCAGTACCGCGGGCTGTTGAGAGGCCTGGAGATGGGGGCACAGCACACGGCACCTCAGAACCACGGGCATCGCCCTCACCAGATGGCCTTCCAACACTTCAAGCTGGAGCTGCTGCCTTGGCCGAGATGACTCCCCAGGCTGTAGAGCAGAACGAGGGCACGGGGGGCTCTGCCTGTCACCCCCACCCCGTGCCCCTCTTTCTGGCTCCAGCTGAGGACTCCAGCTGCCCTGGCTGCTGCACTAGCCACCAGTGGGGCCTGAATCTGCCCTGAAGTTGCAAACTCTGGGTCTGGCAGGGCCAGGTCTTATTAAGCGTAAAATGCCAGAGCATTTCCTGGCACAGAGCAGTTGCTCAATAAAGAGTGCTGATGAACACACTTGGAATTTAATACTAATCAAGACACACCCTTTATGCAGGAAGTTTAGTTTGGGATCTTGAGGCCCCTCCAACTGCCAGAGAGCTCTCAGGATCCAGGGCCATGAAGGGCGGGCAGAAGGGGACACTCCTGGGCCAGACATGGAGGTTCCCTGCACCTTTACACAGCCCCAGAGAGCAGGCACACCTGTGCGATAGGTGCAGACAATGTGGGTCAGCGACAGTGAGTGACCCACCCAAGGCCACACAGCCAGAGAACGGCACGGCCAGAAGTGAGGCTTCCTGCAGCACGTCAGCTGCCCTCAGGCAAGCGAAAGAAGGAAGCTCAGGGCAGGGGCTCGTCTGCCACAAGAGACACCAGCATGCGCTACGGATGCCCGCAGCCCTCCCCACCCGTCTTCAGGGCACGAGGCCCTGAGCATGTCTGAGGGACCTCTCCTGGCACAAGCTTCCAGGAGAAAGAAGACCCGACAGAGCAGAGGCCCTGGAAGGGGCGGGCAGCAGAGGCACTCCACACACACGTGCTGGTGAGTGGACATGGCCTGCCCACGCTCGCCCATGGACACACTCGTCATGTGTCTGGCCCCCCATGACACAGGGAGCTGCTGTTCCCTCTCGCCTGTGGGCACAAAGGCCATCCGAGCTTCACAGCTCTGAACATGGCCACAAGTTTCACTCCAAACGCAGGTGTCCTCGCCACCCCACCACCCTGACCTCGAGGGACGTGGACATACTCTTCCACGCAGTGGGCGGCAGTCACGATCCACTCGGGGGTGATGATGGAGCCTCCACAGACGTGGATGCCTTGGACGTGCAGGCTGACCTGCCAGGGCCAGTCCCCCAGGTTGGCGCTGGATCCACCCACGATCCTGCTCTGACTTCGCAGCATGGGGACACCACACTCTAAGGGTGACAAGCAAATGTAGACTGGCAGCCAGCCAAGCAAGAGCCACCTGGCCACCCAGCCCAAGCATGAGGACGCACAGGGCTCCCGTCCAGGGGGCCCGCAGGCGTCCAGGGGGCTCGCAGGCAGGGGCACACGGGAGGACTGCCGCCTCACACTCCCCTGCGTTAGGAGTCACATGAGAGCAGATCCCGTCTGCCTCTGGTAGAGGGGACAGCGGGTGCTCCTACCTCTGCAGGTGCCCAGAGGAGGACGAGTGAGGAGGTGAGGGAGGGGGTGAGGAGGTGAGGGAGGGGGTGAACATGGAGGTGAGTGAGGGCCCGACTGAGTCCTCCCTCACTTCACTCACCCTCTCACTCACACTCACAGGGCTTGGGGCCATGGGAGTCCAAACCCAGAAATGTGCTACCCCAGTTGCAGCCCGTGTCCCGAGGGAAGCGGGAAGGGAAGCCTGGTGTCTGGCATCTCTCCTGCAAGCCCCTGTGGCCACTGAGCGCCAGATGGCTAGGTCGTGGCACTGTCATGGACCTGCCAGGGCTACTGGGCAAAAACTCCAGGTCTACACAGCAGCTCCCGCAGGGCTCACTGCAGATGCCCCTTCTCCCCCTGGAGAACGAGCCCCAGAAGGCCTCCAGCTCAGGGGGGCACAAAGAACAGGCCATCAGCTTCCTGTCCACCGTGGCGTGCTTCTTGGACCCACCACTGAAGACAACTAAAGTCCATCCAAATTAAAAATGGAGGTCCTTGCATGGAACCAAAGGCTGCGGGCACCTCCCAGCCACTCCCCTCACCCGACCCTTGCTGCATCCCCCAAAGACAGAGCAGAACACCTCTGTGAAGATGGACGGTGCCCCTGGTTAGAAATACAAAGAAAATCGAGACGTACTTACCCACGCAGCGCAAAGAAACCACTGTGTTTGAAGAACAGGTATCACTGAAAAAAAGAGGGAGATTCTGTCCCTAGGGTAAAGGAGGACATGCCTGGCCCTCAAATATTTAGAAATGAGCTTTCCTCCCAATGTTGTCTCTCCTGTCACCCCAAACAAAAGCGTCCACTACTGAAGGCCTCAGTAAGGTGACTAAATCTATATAAGGGACATTTCAAAAAGGGTGACACTGAGTCAAAGTACCAGGCTCAAATCTCAGCTGTTTAACACTGGGCAAATTAGTTAGCCTCCTGTTCCTAAATCCCTCACTGGGAAAGTAATATAATAATGCAGGTTGAGCGTCCCTGATCTGAAAAGTAAAATCAGAAATGTTCTAAAATTTGAAACTTTACAAGCAACTACATGGAGCACAATGGAAATTGCTAGGCACCCCGCCTCATGTGATGGGTCATTGTCCAAATGCAGGCACACCCAAAATGTTGCCTCGCATTCCCTTCAGCCTATGTGTGTGAGACAGAACTGCAGTGGACAGTGCGTAGACTGGTCCCATCCGAGCGTATTGTTGCATACACGCAAATATTCCAAAACTGGAAAAAAATCTGAAATCTGAATCATTTCAGACAAAGGGTACTCAACGTGCCACACCAACTCCCAGCTGGTTGTGAGGGTGGCATGCAAAAGTGTTGTTTTCACCTTTGTTCTTGAAAGCTAGAGCCACATGCTAGTGTCAGGAGGCCATCAGGAAACATGCTTTCAGATGGAGGCGTCAAATGTGCAGAAGGCAATGTAACCAATGCTTGGCCCGGGAGAAGGAAACAGAGCTACTCATCCAGAGTCAAAGGTCCTTGGTTGTGGATGACAAAGAAAGAATCGAAGCTTTCCGTCCCTGTCCAATAGAGAACAGTCCCTCTACACTGAGAAGACATCAGGCCTCAACACCCGGAGCTGGGCTGGCACTGACCACTGGGCTGTGGGTTCTGTTGGACCAGATCCATTTTACAGCGACTAGACCACTCTGACGGACACGAGCAAGACCTTCGCCCCCACACCACGATCGTGTCTAGACAGAGCAGGGATCTTGCCCAAGGCACACGATAAGAGCCAAACTGCCCCCTGGGCTACCTCAGGAGGCTGGCAGCCAGCTTCCCCTGCACAGCCTGACCCTATCTGGTTCCACCTCCCTTCTAGAACCGCACCAAAGCCCATCAGAGAACCCGCACTGCCTGACGGCATCCCAGCCTGGAGCCTCCCAACCTGAGCACGAGCCCAGGCCCTGCCTTGAGACCTTCCCAGCACCCTTCCCTGGCCATGAGAGCTGTGTTCCTGGGGCTCTTCAGCTGTCAGGCACCAGCGAGGCCACGCAGAAGCAGACTCCTGCTGGAAAGAGACACTGCCTGAGGACCCTAAGGTCCATGAAGTGCCACCACAGGCAGCAGCATCTGGGAAAGCCACGGTTATTCAGGGGACCCTGGCAAGGAGCTATGCCTGGAGACTCAAGCATCATAGGCAACTCTGAGTGTCACCCACTGGCCCCCTGCCGTGTAGACAGAGGCCACACTGTAGATGATGACCTTCTCTTCTCTCCTCCAAGCCTGGCAGCCACCTTACAAATGCCAGGGCTCTTGCCAAGGGGTGGCAGCTTCTCCTCTCCCCTGCTCTGCCCGCCCCCTGGTCTTCTGTGGACGCTAGGAACACGGAGCCCCACTGGCATGTGCAGCGTGGGCAGCTGTGTCCAGCCCCGCTGTTTGGGGGGTACACCTGGCCTGCCCGTACAGTCCCGCCACACTCCCAGGGACAGCGAGGCTGCCGCAGGTCAGCACCCCCACCCCACCTCGGCCAGCACCACCAGCAACGCAACTCGTCCCCACCTCCACGCAAGAAGTGGGTCCCTTAAACACGGCGCCTGGCCGCTGGAGCCGAGGTGATAGCAAAGCCACCTGGGGACAAGGACAGGACCTGAGGTGAGGAGGCTCTAGTGCAAAGGACACTGCAGCCTCCAGGTCAACACGCATTCTGATGAGCAGTGCCTGCCAACATCTCAGACGCCGCAGAGCAAAGGGGCAGCCAAGCCCCTACCCTGCCTCCTAGCCAGTGCGGCCATCAATGACTGCCACTGGAGCTCGTTGCCACCCACGGGGTGGATTCCTAGCTACGGAGTGAATGTGATTTGTCCCCCAAATTCATCTGGAATCTTATGTTAATGGTATTAAGAGGGTATGGCCAGCTGGGCATGGTGGCACGAGCCTATAATCCCAGCACTTTGGGAGGCTGAGACAGGAGGATCTAGAGTTCAAGGCCAGCCTCAGCAACGGCGAGGCACTAAGCAACTCAGTGAGACCCTGTCTCTACATAAAACACAAAATAGGGCTGGGGATGTGGCTCAGTGGTCAAGGGCCCCTGAGTTCAATCTCCAGTACCAAAAAAACAAAAACAACAAAAAAAAAAGAGGGTAGGAACTTCATCCAACTCTGTTGTTTAAAAATGGGCTCCTTAGAAAGATTAGATTAGACAAGGTAATTGGGGTGCAGCCCCAAGTTTGAATCCTGGTGGCTGTATAAGGAAGGGGAGAGAGAGTCACAAGACAGGTGCTCCCCTCATGTGGTGATGTGGTCCAGGGCGCCCTTGCCAGAGCCTGTGCCATGCTGTTTGGACCTTGTACCTCTAGAGCCATAAGCCAAAATGAATCTCCATTCTTTATAAAGTAGTCTGCCTCAAGTATTTTGTTACAGTAATGAAAAGCTGACAAATGCATATGCCTTAGCATAGGTAGGTACATCTCTGGCATCTGGAGAATGAAACAATAATTACCAATAATGGGGCAGAGAGCAGAGGCCACTAACAAAATGGCAAATAAACGTCAATCTCTTCCTATTTCTGGAGCTGCTGAGAGCAGCCTGTCCTGCTTAGCTTCCAACCTCCTCCCAGCATAGAACTCACCCGCACCCAGAACAGCAGCTTAGAGAAATCAACCTGGGACAGTTGCCACGGGGTCTCCCAGTTCTCATGATCAAATTCTACAAAGGGAAGACAGAAATCCCCACATACCTGTGGTAGAGCTTTTTATAGAGGTCGATGTTGCCTGCACTTGTGTTCAGCTTCATGAAGCTTGTAGCCCCGCTGTCGTCCACGATTCCTTGAGTGGAATAAAAGCTGTTCCTAAAAAGGACAGAAAGCCTTATTGAAGACAGGGGTCCCCTCAGAAGCACTCCCAAGTCCTCGTCCCAGGCAGCACTTCCAAGCACTGCGCTGGCTGAGGTGGCACTTTCCTACCCGATGGGACCTCACCCTGAAGACTGGCAGGTGCCATACCCTAGGACTGCGGAGGTCCATGGGGCACCCCAAGGTAGAGAAGGTGGCAACAGAACCACAGAGCCTTGCCCGTGCCCGAGGGTGGCCCTGTCCTCCTCAGGGCTGCGGCTCGCTGTGCTCTGTCTCCTCCAGGCCCACGTTGAAATGTGTCCCTTTATGTGTCGAGGGTGGTGGGACCTCTAAGAGGCATGGGGGTCATAATTCTCCCTTGCGAAGGGCCTAACGCCCACCCCAGAGGAGGAGGAGCAGTGCGTTACTCCTCCTAGGGGGGCTGTTGGGGACAATCCCTGTGTCACTCTCTCTCACATGGGAGCACACTTGCCCTTCGGCTTTCCCACCATGAGACCTAGTGGCAGAGGCCCTCTCCAGATATTGTCACACTTTCCAGCCTTCAGCACCATGAGCCAAAATAAATCTCTACTTTTTGCAATTACCCAGGCTCGGCTCTTGGGTTACAGCAGCAGAAACAGGCGAAGACACCTGGCAGTGCTGCTGGGTCCCTGGCCGGGGGTCACAGGCTGGGAGTCCCTCCTGATGTCCCCCTCCTCTCTTAAAGCCGGTGATCAGCTCTCGTCCCTGCTCACAGCTCTCGTGGCTCCCACATGCAGGGGAAGCTGGCAGGATCTGTCAGGCCCCGCCAGCTGCTGCAGCCGGCCCCACAGAGACAGTGAGCCAAGCAGACTCCAGGCTGATTGGCTCCTCCAGAAAAGAGCCACCCAGGCCCTCAGCCTGCACCCCTGCCCTGAGTTGCAGGGTCTACAGAGGCCAGGGAGATGCAGGCGGGTGGCCGTGTGCCGTGTTCATGAGACACGGGGAGAGGGAAATGATCTGGAGGCCCATGTCCACCTCTCCATACATAGAAGGGCCAGCTTTGGGAAGGTGACAGTGGTCTCCAGTACCTTCTTGGGGGACAGAGAGAGATGGTCTTTCCTAAGTTTCTGCCACCAGTCACCATCCCCACATGGGTGCCTCCCCCTGGAGAGCACCAGACTCACTTATAGCCCATGTCCTTGCATGCTGCCCGGGCGAAGTTCTCACTCCAATCATCTTGGCACACGGGGTGCCAGGACTTCCCCTGTGGTGAGTAGACCTGGAGGATGAAGTTGGGTCCGTAGAGGCGAACTGTGCGAGAAGAGAGGCTCTCCTGCGTCTCAGGCAATGGCACCGACTAGGACGATCCCACCTGCCCCCCGCGTCCCGCCATCCCCCATGGCCGCTCCTCTCCAGCACTCGCGGAGGGGCCACAATTCTACAGTGTGGGAAAGTGCCCTTAACACAAGAGAACTGGAAGTGGCGTCCACATGAATGCTCACGGCAGCACCGTCCACGACAGCCCAAAGGGGACAGCCCAGCGTCCACCACGGGAGGAAATAGGGCAGGTCAAAGTGCGGATGGGGGGGAAGATGGGACGGAAGCTCTGACGTGTGCTGAAGCGTGCGAGCCTGGAGGCAGCAGCCTGTGTAAGAAGCCGTCACAAAGGCCCACAAGCGTCTGACACCCGGGAGGAAATGCGCAGAGCAGGAGCTAAGGAAGCTAGCTCGGAGCGGGAGGAAGGCAAGCCCGAGGGGCGCGGCACGAGCGCAAGGGAACCAAGTTCTCCAGGAGCAGCGGGACCCTCTGTGGTGGACCAGGGCACACAGCTGTGGACCTGTAAACCCACTGCACTGTCCACCTCACAAGAACAAATGCTGTGGTGTGAATGGTGATCTAGAGCTCAATAAAGCCAGGCTTAAACACAAATAAGCCAGGCAGGGTGGTGCCCACCAGTAATCCCAGCACTGTGGGAGGCTGAGACAGGAGGATCCTGAGTTAAAAGCCAGTCTCAGCAATGGCGAGGCGCTAAGCAACTCAGTGAGACCCTGTCTCTACATAAAACACAAAATAGGACTGGGGATGTGGCTCAGTGATCGAGTGCCCCTGAGTTCAATCTCCAGTACCCCAAAAATAAATGAATAAATAAGACAGAGAGTAAAAAAATGAAGTGCTCATTAAAGAACTAGCTGACCTCCTGGTGTCCAGGCCCTGGGCTGAGCAGAGCACTCAGGGGCAGCAACAAGGCCCTGGCATCTAGAGGACTTTAAATGCCTCCAGATTAATTGACATTTTGTCCAAATGACCTTGGCTCTGCAGTTTAAAGAAACTTATCAGCCTTTGGATACAGTGGAAGCCCTCTCCCGCCTGGCCCCGTCTCTCCCTGGAGTGGCCACATCCGGGACTAGAGAACCCTTGGTGAGGTGGAATGCACCTCTGTGGCCGATCATGGAGAGGAATTCCGTGAGACACAAGGACTCCTGCGTGGGTCATGGGTCACCAGGAGCAACCCTGAGGACACTGCCTCATGAAAGCCAGCAAGTGGCCGCTCCACGTACACAGTGAAGACTGTCCATTGTGGTGTCCCCTCTGACAGGATACTATTCCCCACTAAAGAAGTGGCTGTTGAGCCTCAAAGAAGACTGGGAGCACTCGGTGCAAGAAGCCCATCTGAGAAGGCCTCATGCGCCCAGAGTCCTCCTCCAGGCCATCCCGACAAGGCTGGGACTTCCAGGGCTCCTACGGGGCCCAGAGACCCCAGGGCAGCCTGTTCTGGAGGACATCACCGTGGCCAACGTACAGCACTGTGCTTCCGTGGACACCCACACGCCGTGGGGCCAGTGGCTTCCGTCCTGATCTGTCAGCTATTTTCCACTCAGCCCTCTGTGAGCCCAACACTGCCCAAGAAACGAAGTCACTGATTTCTTAAAAGTAACTGGACTTAACATAGTTCCACAGGACAAGGTAAAGCTGCCCCTGCAGCGTGGACAGTGAAGGAGACACGTGGGTCCTGCCTGCTGGAGGGGTCCGGGCTGTCTCCTCCAGCTGCTGCATTAGATGCGGACCAGCAAGAGATGGGGGCAGGTGAGGCGGACAGCGACACAAGCCTAAGTTTGTTTGCTTTTCCTTTTAGGAACCAGGAATCGTTTTCAGCTTCACCAAAGTCTACGGGACAAAAACTGAGTGTGTTCCCAGGGGGCACCGTGAGGATCAGGTTCCTGTGTCTACCGTGAGGGGACCACCAGCATCACGCTGACCCACCCGCCCCTCGCCACCGGCTGCATCTTCTTTTCTCTTCCGTGGTGAGAACACTCGAGGCCTGCCCTCCAAGCCGGTCCCCAGGCACCATACACCCTGCTAGCTGCAGTCGCCTCCGCCATTCTCCAGTTTCTCTTCTGACATTCCCAGGAAGACTCGCAGGACAGCGGGAGGGGGAGCAGACACTGACACACTCACACGCTCCCGTGCACAGAAAGCTCCATGCCTTGGGGTGAGAACGTCCTTCTTGGGTCACAGCCACACACCCAGGTGCAGGATGAAAGCACACCCGTGCGTGTTCTGGTCACGCATGGAGCACACTCCCGTTGGGCACGGCCGATCCTCCTAATGGGGAGCCCACGTGGAAGTGGGAACACAGCAGGAACGAGCCATCACACTGCAGCGCACCAGGCCCCAGCCGGCACCCGTGTCCCGCGTGTGCTCGTGGGCTTGGGGCACTGCTGCTGCGGCCCGAGCTGGAGCCCTTCCTTCTTCCTCCGTTGGAAGCGGGAGGAGGCAGCCCTTCTGGGGAAATGAGGCAGCTCCGCACCAGCCGCAGAGCCAGGAGACATGGCGTCTGAAGAGACCGTGCCTGGGTCTCCCTACCCACTCAGTCAACCCAGAGCAAGGACCCGGAGCAGCGGCATCACACCCCAGAGCCACAGCACACGGAGAGGCCCCCACAGACGAGAACCCTGGGCTTCAGCTCTGACCCTTGACACAGGCAGCCACCGAGAATCTCAGATTAAAACCACAGGATGATGTCACCTTGCTGCCAGGAAAATGGCTGTCATCAAAAAGAAGGATGACTGGTAGCCAGGTGCGGTGGCCACCCCTGTAATCCCAACACTTTGGGAGGCTGAGACAGGAGGATCACGAGTTCAAAGCCAGGCTCAGCAACGGCTTTGAACTAGGGCTGGGGATGTGGCTCAGTGGTTGAGTGTCCCTGAGTTCAATCCTCAGTATCAAAAAAAGAAAGAGAGAAGGGAAGGAAGGAAGGAAGCAGATGACCGGTGCTGAAGACCAGGCAAGGAAGGGAGCCCTCGCACACACCAGTGTGAGCACAAACTGGAAGGGCAGCCTGGAACCTGCTGGGTGCCCTGAAAGATCAGCTGTAGAACTACTCTGTGAACAGGGCGCGGGTTCCAGGGAGGAGACGCCAGCAGGCGAGGAGACAGCCGCACCTCCGTCCAGAGCAGCCCTGCTCCCCACACCCAGACCTGCCACCTGCCCATGTCCACCAGGCGATGGACGGGTAAAGAAATCAGCAGGCACCACGTGGCCCTGAGAAGAAGGGCAACTGGCCATGCGAGAGAACGTGGAAGACCGTGAGGACACCAGCCAGTGAGAGAAGCCACACACCCATTTTCACTGTGTGAGAAAGTCACGCCCACGGAGCAGAATCACAGCGGCTCGCCACAACTCGGGAGCGGGGGGAGCAGAGGACGTTTGCCAAAGACGACACAATCTCTATTAGACAAGAGGTGTCCGCTGAGGAGCTCAGGGGCGGCCTGGCCACTAGTACTGGCAGAAGATCGGGCATTTGAAAAACACAGAGAGCAGATCTTTAGAGTTCTCACAGCAAAAAACGGTAAGGACTTGAGGCGATGCGTGTGCAACGGCCTGAGGCAGCCATCCTGCAGGCATGCGTGTACCAAGCCACCACACCGGGCATCGCAACTGTGGCGCTACTTGTTGATTAACACAAATCAGCAATTGAAAATCAAGCGAACCCAAGTGCTGACTCTATGGCAAGACAAAAAACTTTAAAGGCAGCTTGTTTTAAAAATCACACAGCGAACCCCCAACTTCCTATTTTAAATAGCTTGCTGGGTTTTTAACTGAGACACTGTGGCAGTCCTTGCTGGCCTTGCCATCGACCTCTCCCCCTGCTGTGTGGTGCTGGACCAGGAGCACAACCTTTCTGAGTCTAGGGACAGAGCTGGCTGGTCCCCCCACCCAGGCAGTGGCTGCTTCCCAAGGCCGGGGCCACTCACCACACTGGTTCTCGTCCTCGCCGTCCGGGCAGTGCGTGATCCCATCACACCAGAGGGAGGGGCTGACACAGGTCCCTGAGGAGCCACACTCCATCCCGGACATAGAGCACTTGTTCTCCACTAGCAGAGGAACCAGGGAGGCGGGTGGGCGAGCCGTCAGCTGAGAACCAAGGGGACCTCCCAGAGCCCATAGGAGCTCCATCGCCCACCCCTGAGCCCGTGAATAAAAGAATATGACGCCCCCAACCTTAAGTAAGTAGGGAATGGGTCCCTGTTACAGGCACGCACAAATGGAATTAGGGCTGGGATATAGCATGTCCACGGGGCCAATGAGAAGGACTCTCCCAGGGGACTTCAGGGACCCACGAAGCCCCCTCTACCCCGTGTCTCCACAGCGCCAGGGTGAAGGCAGAGGCAGACACCTGCTGCACGGGATGGGGTGTGTGGCCGCCCCGGTGCAGTCACTGCTGCCCAGCGAATACAGTGACCAGGTGTGGCCCCAAGCGGGGATAGCTGTGCTCACACAGTCAGTACCACATTGCTCTGGCAAATTCTAACTGCTCCTCCCGCGGTGTGTCCAAACTACAGAAATGGCCCTGGGTTCCATGACCCACAGGCTGAGAGGAAGCCCCAGAGCAAGGCGGGACATGCAAAGGAGATTGGCTGCTCCCAGGACAGGATTCATGCACCCCCAGGGCCAAAGGAGGAGAAGGAAGGTCAAGACCACAGTCTTGGGAGCCTCAGGGGCCTCTCCAGCCCAGGCAGCGAGGTCACCCGTGCCCAGGACAGCAGGAGCCAAGGCTGTGAGGTGGCAGCTGGCTTATGGGGCTCTCCACACTTACAGAACTTCCAGACCAGGACGGCAGCCAGCACAGTGACCACGAGGAAGGTCCCCAGGGCAAGAGTGACACACAGTGCTTTTTTGGCCTCTGCAAGAAAGAGGAAGCAGGACACCTGGTGAACACTGCAGAGAAGACTCCTCCTGCAACACCTAGATTCATCGTCCCAACATCCTCCACCAGCACCAGGGCGACGGGGGCCTGCTAGACCCAACCTCCAGCTGGAGTAGCACAGACCTGCCCACCGCCTGGCTGGGCCCCGCCTGCCTTAAATGCACTCAGAACACTGTCATCAGTCACATGACCCAAAGCCCATTTCTAATAGAATATTGAATATCCTGTCCAATTTATTGAACCCTGGGAAGGGAATAGCAGGCGGCTGCACGGGTTACCTTCCCACTGTCGTAAGATCAAAAAACTCAGTTGGACCATGCGTCAGGGACATCTGACAACCTGCGCAAGAGACCCTGTTTCTTCTCTTGTTTCTATGCTGCCATGGAGCCCCACACAAGCCGCCACGCTTTCCACCACTCAGACACACCACCCACCTAAGGAAGCGTCCCATACACTTAGAAATGCAAGTTGGCTCTGAGGACAACGTGTCTCAGAGGCCTGGCTTCTTCTGAGGATAGAAACTTCACGCTCTCGGGGAGCAGAACCTCTGGTGAATGAAGCCCACCAGAGCCTGGAAAGCTCTGCTCCCCTAAAAAGAGTCTTCAATGAGGCCAATGATGAATGTGAAAGGCAAACGGGAAAAGTGCCTCATTTCAGTAATGACCGAGCCACGTGACAATGTCCCTCACTGTCGCCACCCTGGCAGTGGTTCTCAGGGCAGAGGAACAGGTTGTCTTCCTGAAGGCTCTTTGGGGAGCTGATACTGTGCACTACTCTCCCATTAAACAGCTTCCAGCTGCCTGTGGCTCCTTACATTTTAGTTAAATTTAAATGGAATTAAATAAAAGTATATAACTCTAAGCACTTTGCAGTCACATGTGGCCAGTGGCTACCCTACCAGACAGGGCAGGCACAGAACATCCCCATCACTGCTGAGAGTGCCCATCACACAGCACCAGCTGACACCCTTTGGCCCAAGGCAGAGTAAAGGCACATTGCGTAGTTTGGAGAAGGTCACCAGTTTAGCCAATACAAAAAGAGGGCTTTAAGCCTGGCGCGGTGGCTCAAGCCTGTAATCTCAGCACTTTGGGAGGCTGAGACAGGAGAATCGCGAGTTCAAAGCCAGCCTCAGCAACGGCGAGGCACTAAGCACCTCAGTGAGACCCTGTCTCTACATAAAACACAAAATAGGGATGGGGATGTGGCTCAGTGGTTGAGTGCCCCTGAGTTCAATCCCCGGTACCAAAAAAAAAAGAGGGCTTTTTTTTTTTTGCAACACATTTTTAAAAAATATTTCTTAAGTTGTCAATGGACATTATTTTATTTATTTATATGCAGTGCTGAGACTCGAACCCAGAACCTCACACATGCTAGGCAAGCGCTCTACCACTGAGCCACAACTCCACCCCAAAAAGAGGGCATTTTTTGTCAGAGGTGTGAACCAAAGTTTGCACCAGAGTTCGGAACAGCTGGGCGCAGTGGCACAGGCCTGTAATGCCAGGGACTCTAGAAGCTGAGGCAGGAGGATCGTGAGTTCAAAGCCAACCTCTGCAACTTGGTCACGCCCTAAGCAATTCAGTAAAAACCTAGCTCCAAATAAAATATAAGAAGGGCTGGGGATATGGCTTAGTGATTAAGCACCCCTGGGTTCATTCAATCCCAGGTACCAAAAAGAAAAATTCCTGTCATAGTGCCAGATACCATGAAAGGATCCCCACACACTCCTCCGTGAGATATCTGGCCCTTATGCTGGGCCAAGGAGGAGGTGCCCCGCCTGTCATCTCCGGCAGTTCCCATGTGGCATGCAGCCTCAGGCTCTGGAGCTCCCAGGGCCTTTCTTTGAAAGACAGTGGAGAGGTGGGAGAGATCTGGTGAAAGGGTATTTATTTTATTTATTTATTTTGGTGCCAGGGACTGAATCCAAGGGCACTTAACCACTGAGCCACAGCCCCAGTCCTCTTTTATTTATTTTGAGACAGGGTCTTGCTGAGTTGCTTAGAGACTCACTAAGTTGCTGAGACTGGCTTCAAACCTACGATCCTCTTGCCTCAGCCTCCGGAACTGCTAGGATTACAGGCATGTGCTACCGCGCCCGGCAAGAAGGCATTGAAGCAGACCGGACCAGGTGGTCAGGCAGTGTGCCCCTGCTGCCCTCACGGATATGCACCTGGGCTTCCAGAAGTCCATCAGGGCAAGAAATTGAGTCCTGGAGTTGGAGAGGATAGAAGGCCCATCTACTAGACTCAAAGCCAGTCCTCTCCTCCTTACCATGTCCTGCTGATTCTCCAAAGGCTCTCAGACCGTAACAGACTTGGGAACTCCCTGGGGATCTCGTCCCCAGTCACCAGAATTTCTGAATCACAGCTGGGAAGCTGCACTTCTCACAGGTGGGGCCCATGCCACTGGCCTGGGAACTGTGCCCAAGCAATGATCTTATCAAAACATGGCTAGAGGTGACCATGACTTAAGGCAGCTGGGTGGAGCCCCAAAGAAGTCCACAGGAGAATTCCAAATGGCCTCTTGGACCCACTACCAAGGACACTTCTGCCCTTGGATGACTTTCCTGAATGCCATTTTATCTGAGATAAAATAACTTGCTGCGGCTGGGGATGTAGTTCACTGGTGGTGTTTGCCCAGCATGCACAGGTAAAAATTAAGAAAGAGGAACTTGTCTGGGGAGTTAAGGATTATCACATCAGGGGTCTTTAACCTCACAGTGAGGATGGCAATCTGCCAGGTCTCTCTGGAGACCCAACCCAGCGGAAGCCCCAGCTTTACCTCTGCATAGGCATTTGCGTAAGTCAGTTAGACGCACCTCAGTCCTAGTTTGCAAAGGCTGTGAGGTTCTGCTGGACCTGCCGTTCCTCCCGCATTAATCATTATATTAATCATTATCGAGCGATCTGTTGCTGGCCCTGCCCTGCAGTTTCCAGAGTCAACTATTTGCATCACAGGACTGTTGACCTTTGATTTTTCAAACACTCTTTCGGATGTATACGTGCTGCTATGCCAATGGAAACGTACATGGCTGTTGCTAAAGCAATAGATACATTAAGTCAAAAAATAAGTAAAGTGCTATGTTTTCCTGGCAGGGCACTTGTGATCTGGTGCTACCTAAGTCACTTGGAAAATAGTTTCAAAGCTGAAGATGATACTTAGAAAATGTACACCATTTGCTGTATCACATACCAATAACATATTCTTTAAAATAAAACAAAAGTAACTGGGCACGGTGGTGCACGCCTGTAATCCCAGCACTTTGGGAGGCTGAGACAGGAGAATCACGAGTTCAAAGCCAGCCTCAGCAACGGTAAGGTGCTAAGCAACTCAGTGAGACCCTGTCTCTATATAAAACACAAAATAGGGCTGAGGATGTGGCTCGGTGGTCGAGTACCCCTGAGTTCAATCCCCAGTACCAAAAAATAAATAAAAAATAAAACCAAGGTGAGTTCAACAAATAATAAGTAAAATTTAAAAAGAAGAAAATGACTAAATTATTTTTGAGTTTATGGGGCACAGTTTCTGTAGTGGAAAATTACACACATTAGCATATATGCTTTACTTATAAAAGCAATTCATAAGAAAGTGACCTCCTGCTCCCGTCCCTCTGTGTCACCACCTGGGTCCTCCCTTGGAAAGTGGAAGTATCCAGTGAGGTGGGCCAGGGCTCCTCTGCCCTCCTGGTGACCAGTGCTGGTGGGAGACCACCTTTCAAAGTGCAAACCTCACAGAGGCCTGTTGGCTCTTGTGTGTCTGGTGGGGGGGATACTGGGGTTGCACCCAGGGGCGCTCTAGCCATGCGTGAGGTCCCCACCTCCCTTCCAACTTTATTTTGAGACAGAGCCTCACTAAGTTGCCCAGGCTGGGCTTGAACTTATGATCCTCCTGCCTCAGCCTCCAAGTAGCTGGGATCACAAGAGTGGGCCACAGCACCTTGTGCCCCTCAACTTTTGACAGTCAGAGCTTCGACAGAAGTCCCCGTTCCTCTCCGCTCTGGCTTCCTTCCAACCACCACGACGGACACTCAATCCCCAGAGCTGTCCACCTCAGCACAACTGACACCTGGCCGGATGACCCTTTCTCTTGGGGACCGTCCTACACAGAGTGTTCAGCAGCAGCACTAGCACCCACCCTTGATGCCAGTAGTGTCCCCTCCCCACTTTAAAGACCCAAACTGTCTCCAACACTGTCAACTGCCCCTGAGGGCCAAAGTCACCCGTTTGAGAACCAGTGGTCTCGACGTGCCCAACCCCCAGCAGAAGACCTCATGCAGACACTGGCATTGCCGTGGGCAGCAGGGCAAGGGGGTGGCGTGGTGGAGGAGGGATGGCGGGCTCACCAGGGATAATGAGCAGAGCTGGAGGGAAGGGAAGGACACAGGGCCACCGTGAGGGGTGACAGAGGACAGTGAGGGGCAGGCATGCGAGTGACAGCTCTGGACAGGACAGGCAGGGTCCCCCGCACTGAAGGGGGCCGTGTGGTCACCCCCATCATGTGAGGGTGGTGTGGAGATGCACTCCGTCATTTCCCTGAGTGTCGTACACAGGGACGCCTACGTCAGAAACAGCACCACGCTCGACTCCAAAGCTCCCGGGTACAGCCACCGCTGTACTATCCGACTGGACGGGCAGCCCAAATTAAAGGCCAGGAGGGCGTTCAGGAGGGAAGGGTGTGGAGAGACGCCAGACACCTGAAAGGCATGGGAAGGAACGAAGCCGAGGGGACAGAAGATGGGCCCAGCGCCCCCGTGGCCCTAGACTTGGGGCCAGAAGATGTGGTGGGGTGTGGCTGTGCTCCTGCTCACGCCCAGCCAGGTCGCTTTCACTGAATGCCAAGTAATACAGCATCTTGAACTTGACCTGATGTGCTCAGGGCTCCACAGACCAAAGAAAAACAAGAATCCCACCCTTGGGAGCTTACCATTTACTAGAAGACACATCAATAAACCAGAGGCAAGAATCGACAGAGAAGCTGGCTGGGAAAGACCCCACGGGCGAGAGCCCAGGAAGGTAGTGGTCTCAGAAGACTGGAGGTGAGACCTGGGGCAGAGGCACTGAGCCGCAGGACAGGGAAAGGTGGGTGGCGACAGGCTGGCCAGTGGCAGGGGCAGGACAGCCTGCTAAAGGCAGATAAATGCAGAAAGGATCCTACTTGTGGTGCACACTGTCCCCGAAGGGGGCTTGGGCTGCCGGTAGACACCAGGTGTCGAAGAGTGCGTTGGCACCCTGTGGGTGTACTGGGGCACCCGGGATGGGTAGTACTGAACAGGATACGCAGCGTAGACGTTGGAAGCCACAGCCGGCTGCGGTGGGTAGAGGGCTTCTGGTTGGTATCCATGGTTTTCATAGAAAGGCCCGATGCCCGGGGACGGCCCCTGAACAATTGAAAAGAAATATAACTTAAAACTCTTGCTGACCCTAAAGGGCTGAGCACAGAGCCTCAGGGTCCCATCTCAGGGGCCTCCAAGGGCATGCAGATGCACCTGGTGTCTATAATTATGTCAATTTACCTAGAATAACCAGATGCGCATTCCAAACTGAGCAGGACTCTCGGCTGTCAATGTCGTTTTGTTTTTTTTACTATTTATTTTGAAATAAAGAAAAAGTGGCTGAGATTAACAGAAAAAAAATATATACAAGAGTGTGGGGTTAGAACCCAAGGAGCCAACATCCTCTCTCTTGGGTTCTTCCAGGCCTCTCCTTGAGCACGGTGATAATCATCATCAGCCTGATCAGAGCTAAAGCTTGAGAGCTCTCCTGCCGCCAGGCCTCTGTACCCATCACCTCTTTGAAACTTGAGCACAAAGGCCCAGGACAGGTACAGGCACCACTGGTCCACACTCCCCTTGCAAAATGGGAACTGAGCAGCCTCCGCTCCTGACTTTGCATGCTCCCTCTACAGTCCGCCCCCCTCTCCACAGCTGCACCTCCTCCCGCCACCTCCCAGGTGGGGCCCTTAGAGCTGTGCTGTGCTGCGCTGCGCCCTCCAGCCATGTCCCGCAGCAGCAGCTCTGGGTCCAGGTGCACACACACACGAACACCAAGGGATGGCCCCAGACACAGCATTAGTTTCTGGCTCCACCCTTCAGCTGTCTATCTTCTCAGAATGCCTTCTCTTCCACCTGGGCCCACTTCAAAGTCACCTTCTCAAGATCCACCTCACAGCCTGCATCTCCATTCCTTCAACTCCCTCAAGTGCGGATGGCGGAGCCTCTCCTTGGAGGCCACACTTGTCTTCTTGTCTGTGTCCTAAGGTCCCCATGCACCCTCCCCATCTGCCCCTTGTCACTTTGGGCCACAGAATAACAGAGAGGTTGTCCTCTAAGGTCAGGTGTCCCCAGCAGAGGCCACTGAAGGCTTAGAAATCTAAATGGGGCCTCTAGGAAACGTGAGTGTAAGCGCAGAAGGCATATGCAGCTCCCACAGTTAACCTGTGCTCAATAATCCACTAAAGCCACCTGCAAAAGTCCAGAGATTGTTACTCTGAGCCAGACTGGCAACAGAGACAGAAAGTGACAGGCAATCCCTAATCTAGATGGGGGCACCAGAGGCACGGAAATCAGCACCAGAGCAGCTGGCCTCTGTCCCAACTATCAAAGAACATGCCACTCCATTGGGGGGAGGGAGGGACCTTAAACCAAGCACTTTGTCCAGGAGGATTCCAGTGCAATGGATCTGAAACTAAAAAGGGATCCAATAGAAAATAAATATCAGTAACTAATAAAGGCGGGTAGACCAATAAAGTATATTTCCCTATAGGATTCAAGGAAAAAAAAGAAACACACACACACACACATACCTGGGATGGAACCCAAAGACAGTTAACCACTGAGCCACATCCCCAGCTCTTTTTTATATTTTATTTAGAGACAGGATGTCACTGAGTTGCTTAGATCTCGCTAAATTGCTGAGGCTGGCTTTGAACTTGTGATCCTCCTGCCTCAGCCTCCCGAGCTGCCAGGATTACAGGCGTGCACCACCGCACCTGGCTCAGAAAAAAATTTCACTAACTATAATGTCTGTGCTAAATGCACTTATTTCAGGCATAAGATGAACCAGTGAGATCTGCTGGGAACAGAGACCAGGGAAGAGTTTCCCAGGAGTGGGAAAGGGATGGTCCACCCAGCACCTCATTCCTACACAACCGTCTCCCAGGCACCAGGAAACTCTCTTCCCAGGACTCACCAGGGTGCTGGCCATCCTGCTGCACCTGTCTACACACCTGGCAGCCCCTTGCTCACCCCACTGTAAAGGCAGGAAGTGGGCAGGTCAAGGCTAGAGTGCACACGTGGGCTCCTACCCAGCAGCAGTGGCTTTCCAGACCCCTTTGGGCAACTCTGGGCTCTGTCCCAACTCAGCCTTTCTAGACAAGGCCTTGAAAGCCCTCCACACAGCCACAGGGGCCCACAGGCAGCCCTTAAAAACGCTGAGCCACACACACTCTTGGGAATAACAGGAGGAGTGAAGGAACAAAGAAAAGGCCAGGAAGGTAATGATTAACCACTTACTGAGTTTAAAGCCATCCTGATTTTATCAACAGCATTGGGTAGTGGTAGGCATCTGGATCGTTCAAGATGACCTAGAAGAAAAAATTAAAGACTGTAATGCTTCCATACTGGTTAGCTTTCGGAAGATAAATCCAGAAAAAACTGGAAGACTCTGGCAAAAAAAAACTTCCTGCCACAACAAACTGAAGTTCTGCCCATTGACCTTGAGCCTTCGCCTTACTGGCCTCTTCACACCTCCTCAAACACAGCAGGTGAACACAGAGGCTGGGGGACCAGGCTCCTCCTCTGGGATGCAGGCATGCCCTTGGGGGTCAGGAGTGCAGGGCAGGCTGTGCAGTTTTCAACACTGCAGCCTGGCAAGCTTGACCTTGAAGAGAGAGGGACAAGCCGAAGGACCCAGACGCCAGGGAAGGCCTCTCAGGGTGGTGCCTAGGCCTCCAAGTCCTGCTCGACACACCTGGCTCCCGGCAGGGGCGAGACCTTCCCCTCATGTCACACCCACCACAAGGAGGGTCGTGGAATACAAGCAGGCAAGAATCACCACAAGGAAATGTCTAGAGTCGTCAAGGCCAGCAGAAGTTAAGGGCAGGCCAGGGAGGAAAAGACCTCGGGCAGCTCCTGGCAGTGCCACTTCCTGGAGGCGCCATTGGGCTGGTGACTGAACGTCACTGAAATCTCAGGTGCCTCCTCCCCACACTGTTTTGTTAAGCTGGGGGTTCAGCGTGGACATGCGGAAGGGCACTTCCCCGTATCAGGCACGGCACCAAAGGACAGGAGTCCGATCAGCTCCGCCCTCCTGCAGGACGCCCATGGGTGCCTGCCTGAGGCCAGCTGCCACGGGGCAGGTGGTCCAGACTAGTGCCAGAGACAGGCCACATCTGATGTCTCTAAGTAAGTCCTAGAGGCCCTCCCAAGTTTTAATAAATAAATACATCTGATAGCTTCCGTGAAACACGGAACATCCATTCCAGTTACTGCCCCAAATCAAAAAAGAAATTGGAAGCTGACTATTTTGACCAAATTCAAGATCAGTGGTGGTGAAAGCAAGCAGTGGTCGTTCCATTAGTAGCCATGAGCCAACAGTTAACGACGACAACCGGAGATGTGGCCGACACAAAACGCTTTGTGGCACAGCCTCCATTCTCCACTGACACAGATTCTTTGCCTAAACCAACTTTGCCAGGCTCCCAAACTCCAGTGCACCAGAGAACCCTGCTAAGTCAGCCTATCAGGAACCCCCATCTTGGATATTATCACTCTGGACACCAGAGCAGGTTTCTTATCCTCTACACCCTAGGGGGTGTCTGGTCACTCTGGCTTGCCTCCAGCAAGAAGCCTGTCAGGTCAGTTCAGCCAGAACCCCGCTCACCTCAAGTCTCCTCTTAGCGACTTCCCAGCTATGATCCCGCCTGCTTCTGGCCTGTAAATTCCCACCTTCCCTGTATTTGAGTGGAGCCCAATCTCTCCCACTGCAAGACCCCATTGCCCTTCCCTGCCAAGAGTGTCCTGAATCCAGCCCTCTCCTCCTGATTTGATGAAGGTCACTAAAGTCACTTTTCCTTTAACACCCCTTTCATTGAGGGCTTTGCTCCACTCTCCAGCTGGGCATGACATGGCCAAAGAATATTCTACAAAATGATCTTTGGGACCATCCTTCCGTAAGCCAATGCTCTGAATAAGGGTTCATTCAGGAGCCTGGAGAAGGCTCTGGGCTTTGCTGGCTCCGTCGGAGTCTGAATAGTTCCACCTGTAAGAACTAGGCACTGGGTAGGCGTGTGAACAGTGCAAGTGGCTCATGTAGGTAGCCTGTGACCTCGGGGACCAGATTCTCTGGATCTAGCCCCTCCCTAGCTGTGACCTGGAGCAAGTTAGTGCATGGTTCTCTCCCCTGCAAGGAACGTGAGCTCAGTAGCCACGACAGAACAGCAGCACGAGAAGTTCCCACTAATCCAGTGCTTAGCGGGCTACATCGGTTTTTGTTAAAAAAAACCATAAAGCCGGGCCTGTATCCCAGTGGCTTGGGAGGCTGAGGCAGGAGGATTGTGAATTCAAAGCCAGCCTCAGCAACTTAGCGAGGCCCTTAGCGAGACCCTGTCTCAACATAAAATATAAAAAAGGGCTGTGGATGTGGCTCAGTGGTAAAGCGCCCCTGGGTTCAATCTTCAGTACCAAAATAAATAAATAAATAAGCCAGCCGGGCAGGGTGGCGCACATGTGTAATCCCAGCACTTTGGGAGGCTGAGACAGGAGACTCTCAAGTTCAAAGCCAGCCTCAGCAACCGCAAGGCCCTAAGCAACCTTGTCTCTAAATAAAACAAAATAGGGCTGGGGATGTGGCTCAGTGGTCGAGTGCCCCTGAATTCAATCCCCAGTACCAAAAAACAAACCATAGAACCAAAAAATACTTAACAACCTGCTGGGGGAAAAGAGTGCTGTTTTGTGGCATTTACAGATTTGCTTTTGATAAGCAGGTGACACGAAGCCTACCAGGTCTCAATTCAGTGGAACAAAACGCAGTGGACACCACTGCCTTCCCATCTCCTGGGCAAATCACTATCTGATCATCAAACAAGAAAGTCAAGAAAGACCGAGACCTCCAATAGACAAAAATATGAGAGTCACTTTAACAGGCCTCAGTAAAAATGCACCAGCTCACTTATTTACTCTACATAAGAGCCAGGTCATGTTGAAAGTAGCAGCAAAATATTTTTCAAGATTAATAAAAGAAAACCAAGCCCTTCTTGGGTATGAGCAGAGAAAACTGACGAAGGTACAGGCTGCAGGACTGCCGTTCACAACACACATAGGCACGGAAGTCTGCTCAACGGATGGACGGTTACATTAATACACCTTTCCCAAGTCCACCTGGAGGAGGACCCTGAGGCTCCATGTCCGTGATCAATCCTGCACCCCTGCCTAGGAAGCAGAACTCGGCCCTTGCTAAGGTTACTTTCAAAACAGTCCTGCCTAAGCAAACACACTCCCTGCTCTGGTTTCTCCTGGGCAGCTCCCCGCCCCCCACGCTGGGCTGTCTCGCCAGTTATGGGATTGGTTGAAGTTTCAGGAAATGAAAATCCGATCCCACTGGCGGCTTTCCCAGTTTAGGAGTCCTGTGAAAGGAGTGTGAGTCAATGCTCCAAATCCACACTCGCTATTCATTCGAGATCCCTGACAGTGGGAGAAGGAAGCCAGGCAAGGCAGGAGCGTGAAAGCCACAGGACCCAGAACAACAAGAGAATCCTACCTCACCCAGGGACAAGGCAGCCAGTCCCATGCAGTGCACCCGGCTCGGCTGCCATGGACTTTGGAACAGAAGACAAGAGCACTGCCTGCAACGCCCGCAGAAGGGAGGCGAGCTCTGCCCCTGTTCCAGAGAAGCAGATCGGAAAGGAGCGTCCAGAAAGACCCCGGGGGCCACATACATCGCTCATCCTCAGAGCGGGCATTTCCACAGCCGCACGAGATTACAAATCCCCTGAGATTACAAAACCACCCAAACAAAGCAAATGCAGTCAGGTCCGTGCGTGCCGACTTGGACCCAGGAGTCAGGGGTGGTCCCTACAGGTAAGGTCCACTGCCCCTACTACATACTGCCACAGGAACAGGACACAACCCAGGTGACAAGAAACAACCTGTCTAGCAGTCTTTTCTGTCATTTAAAAGACAAGGACAATTGTTCTCTATTCTGGAAAGCCAGCTCCCGTGAAGCACTTTGGGAAATTCTCCTTTAAGTGGCAAGAGAGCAAATGAGGACAAAGGTCTCGACAGCCTATCCACTATCTCCCAACCGAAGCAGCTGCCCTGCTGCTCCTGCAGTGTCCCTCCTGCCCGTCATCCGCCTGTCACCTTCCCCACCTCCCACCTGGACATTGCTGCAGAATGCAACCTGCAGCCCACGACCGGACGGACGAGAGCAGGCTCGTCTTACAGTTTCCTTCCTCTGCAGTGCTAGGAACATGTTTGCTGGAGATTTATTTTGAAAACCACCCAAACAAAGCAAATGCAGTCAGGTCCATGCGTGCTGACTTGGACCCAGGAGTCAGGGGTGGTCCCTACAGGTAAGGTCCACTGCCCCCACTACATGCTGCCACCTGCTGGCTCCTTCACAAGTCCCCAGTGTGTTGGGTACTGCTCAAGTTGCTGGAGGTGTGAGGGGTGCCGCATCAGACACTCCACAGCCCATGACCAAATATATGGAAGAGAATCCCTTAGGCTTAAGTGGCGGCACTAAAATCAGATCCGAGATGCTCTCTTCTCTGGGATGTCCAGCTGGCTGCAGGCTGGACAACAGCAGTGCGTTTCAGTAATAGTTCAGCATGAACCAGCGCAAGTGCGTCAGCGCGCACACAGCGGCTGACAGGGAACTCTGCGGGGGCAGAAGGGGTGCTCAGAAGAGGCTGCCTGCACCATTGAGTTGCCATGACTGCTTCACTGCCCTAAGAGGCTACTGACTTTTTAGGGTGGACATCAGGTCTGGTCTTTTTTTTAAAAGCTAGTTTTATACTACACAAAGAAAGCATTTGAATATTTTTTGAGATCCAAAGGCTAAATGAGTATGAGGAACTTGAACACAGAGAGATGGGAGCCAGTACCTGGCCATCACCAGCGTCTCAAGTCAGGAACATCAGGGGGGCCACAGGCTCTGCGTTCACAAGAGCTAAGTGTGGGTGAACCTAACAGAACAGGTGGGTGGAAGGGTCTCCAGGCCACTCCAAGAGGAGATGTCCAGGCCACCGGCTAGGGTTAAAGAATGTGCTCAAGTTGATCTGCGTCGCGCGGATAATAACTAAACAGGGTGTTGTAAGGATTAAAGAGAAAGCGAGTTCCCAGAGGAGTGCTTGGTGACAACTTCCTAACAGCAGATGAGGCTTATCCTCCAAACCTAAGGGTCTGCCAAGCAGCGGAGACTTCATGTAGTCTCAGTACATCCAAAGAGCCATGCCAGGATCAATGGTCAGGATTATCATAAAGGCAGGCATTGACTCCACTTGGGGAAACCAAGTCCCAACAGTTGTAAAGCTCAAATAAGGACTGTGGCTGCCTGGGAAAGAACTGAATTTCTCCAACCTAAAAACACTGACCCAAGACTAGCAGGTCCTGTCTGTGGCATATTCTAGAACAGAATGGGGCTTTAGCTGTGAGGCCAGATGCGATGATCTCAAATTGCTCCCAGCCAGGCATGGTGGCACATGCAGGGTCTGTAATCCCAGCTATTTGGGAAGGCTGAAGCAAGATCTTGAGTGTAAGGCCAGCCTAGACAACATGGCAAGATCCCCATCTCATAAAATAAGTAAATAAATAAGATAAGCCAGAGTTGCCCCAACCTGTCATACATGTATTCCCTCCAGTGGACTTGAACTTGCCACCAACCTGCTCTGTGGACAGAATTCTGCAGAACAATTTCCCAATTGCCTCCTGTGTCCAATTCAGATCTGGGGTGGACCCCAAGGCTGCATCGCAGTGAGCTCAGATCTGTGCCCTTCCTTCCAGGGTGGCCCCTCAAGAAGCAATGGCCTTTGAGGGAATTTGACACAGGGTCTCGCATCTCAGGCACATAAGCAATAATAAAGCCTGGCTGCTCTCATCCACTGGTCTGGTGGTCACTAGTAAACATGCTAACACACGTCTGCTCTGCCACAGGGGCCCCTCTCCTCCGTCCCACCATAGCCTCCGGGTTCTCCCACCTCCCCTGCCCTCACCTGAGCGTCCAAGGCCACAAACACTTCATCTTCCTTTCTACGCCTCTGCCCCGGCCCCTCTTGACCACCCCCTGATGCCTCAGGGCTCGAGTGCCTACACACAGTGCCCCAGTTCCCACCCCTTCCCCAGACTCGCCTCTATAAGAGCACAGGGCACGCCTTTGGGTCACCTGCCCTCTTCAAAGTCCACACTGTGTACTTCGTGCCCATCCCCTGCCCAGAAAGCCCATCACTCTCCTCCCAAGAGGCCTCTGCTGCCCACTGAGATGTCTTCCAGATGTCACAGTTCTGCTCCTGCCAGTGCCCAGGTTGGGAAAGCCAAGGCCCAGGTCCGGCTCTGCTTCCTCCCAGACCTCCAGCTCCACACAGGGTCGTCCCTCAGGGCTTCCAGTGTGAATGGACCACACATCTCCCCAGGAACCCAAGTGCTGCTTATGAACGGTGCCCTCCGACACAGGGGCAGCGCGAGCCAGCCTCCTTCAACGCCAGGCCCACTACCCCTGGGAGCGGTGAGTCAGAGCTTCCCCAGGTCAGCCTAGAAGCCTGGCCCAGACCAGATCTCAGCTCTCAGGTGCAAGACATTCCTGCACCCCAATCCTCAAAGGCCACCTGACTCCCTCTGGCGCCAGCCCAGTGTTGGGGGGTCCCTGGTAGGTGCTCTGGGAAAAGAAGAGGGCCCAGGAAAGCAGGCCATGGCCCAGCACCCATAGGTGGAGGAACCTCCAGGGAGACTTGGACTGAGAGAGGGCAGAAGGTGGAACAGCCCCCACCTGGGCTCTCTGGCTCCCTGTAGGGAGCTCTCCCACCTGGGTCTTCTTCCACCCTCCCCAGTAACAGGGCCAGTTTCCAGCTCTTCAGAAAGTGGACCTGACCAGGTTACCCAGCTGACCAGCCACCTTTCTTTTTTTTGGTACTGGAGATTGAACTCAGGGGCACTCAACCACTGAGCTTCATCCCCAGCCCTATTTTGTGTTTTATGTAGAGACAGGGTCTCACTGAGTTGCTTAGCACCTCGCCATTGCTGAGGCTGGCTTTGAACTCACGATTCTCCTGTCTCAGCCTCCCTAAGTGCTGGGATTACAGGCTTGCGCCACCGCGTCTGGCTATTTCCACCTCAGTGCCCAAGGCTTGGGCTTCCTCAGTGCTTCCAAGACCCGGGATTTCTGAAGGACTTGAATACAAATAAAGCTCCCCAGGTGCCACTCCCAGGGTTTGGGATGCAGCAATTAGGACAGAGCAATGATGCCAGAGAATTATTTTTGAAAATTTATATGTAGTTATCAATTCTTTTTTTTATAACCATTTGTTAATTCATTTTTTTTAATGTAGTGCTGAGGATCGAACCCAGCGCCTCACACATGCTAGGCAAGGGCTCTACCGCTGAGCCGCCAGCCCAGCCCCGGCACCACGGCATTACAAAGCTCCCCCGGGACTGTTGCCATGGCTGGCACAGAACCCAGTGAGCAGGAGCCCTAGTTTCCACTTCCTGGCAGCCCCCGGCCCCCAGCCGGGCCCAGTGGGGCAGCACTCTTACATGATGTGGTGGTTCTGGCAAAATGCACTACAGATGCCCAGGCTTCACCATCGGCAGAGCACATGCACAGTGGCTGTCACTCATGACCCCATCGCCCAAGGAGTCAGCCTCCACACCACCCTCCTGAGGAGTCTCAGGCCCCCTTGCCCACATGGCACCACTGCCTGTGGGCAGCACAGAGCCCAAGTGGGGCTGCAGGCCCGGTGACCGTGAGGTTAAGGAGAACCACACCAGCCCCAGAGCAGCCCTCGTGTGTCTGGATTCCTTGGGACTCGTTCGCAGTTTCTTTTTCTCCTTTCCTCCACCTTCTGTAATGTTAAAATCCCAGCACTAAAGACAGTGGAGTGAATCAGACATCACTTTCCTCTGTTCATGTATGATGAATACACAGCCAGGGTAACTCCACATCACATACAACCACAAGAATGGGAAGTTACACTCCATGTGTAGATGATATGTCAAAACACATTCCACTGTCGTGTACAACTAAAAAGAATAAATTAAAAAATTCTTTTTTTAAAAATACCTCAGGTGGTCTGGGGTTATGGCTCAGTGGCAGTTTACCTAGCATGCGTGAGAGACTGGGTTCAATCCCCAGCACCACACACAAATAAATAAAGTAAAGCTATTTAAAAAATGACACCATGTTAAAAAAAAAAAACAAAAAACCTCAATATTGTGCCAGCGATCACCAAAGCTCCCTCTAAGCACCCACGTCTCAACTCAGAACCTGTTAATAATGACAGTAGTAGTGACTTAAGGAGCCAGATAGCCCCTGCTCAGCCCCACTTCTGCCCTTTATGGGTCACAGGACCCTGGACAAGTTACCTAACCCCCTTGCTTCAGTTTCCCTATAATTGAGTTAAATGTCATAAAGGGTTAGCAGTGATACCCGACTGAAACAAAGAGAGTGTCACATCAACATCTACACTTGCCGTTACAATGCTGGGGGGGCCAATTTACTCTTTTGATCAGGGGAACTGTGTGCAGGGACCAGCATCCAAAAGTGCCAGGCAGCCCAGGGTGATCACACTCAAGGGTTCTGTGTTTGGTGCCAGCATTAGCACAACCTTGTTAAAAGGCTGACCTTGGAGCCGGGCGCAGTGGCGCACACCTGTAATCCCAGCACTCTGGGAGGCTGAAACAGGAGAATCGTGAGTTCAAAGCCAGCCTCAGCAACAACGAGGCGCTAAGCAACTCAGTGACACCCTGTCTCTACATAAAACACAAAATAGGGCTGGGGATGTGGCTCAGTGGCCGAGTGCCCCTGAGTTCAATCCCCGGTACCATAAATAAATAAATAGGCTGACCTTGGGTGCGTGAGTTAAAGGAAAGTTGCTTGAAACCAAATGCTGGAGCTGAGAATAGAGGCCCAGCAAGCTCTTATTTAAATACAGAGCCTGCAGTGTGGACCCATGGGTCTAGGGGCTGAGGTCCCAGCCCGTGAGGCCATCCCTTCCACTTGAGTGCTGAGTTTTCTTCCTTAATGGTGCCCTTGAGTTTCATTCTAACTTCAACTATTCAGCAAGACCACTGGGGAGGAAGGAGGCAGGCCCACACCCCCTGAAGAGGCACAAGGGAGGTTGGGAGTCCTGAGCAGCCTCCAGTGACTTCCTGGGGGACTCCCTATCACCTGGCCCCCCTGAGGCTCTTTGGCTTCACTGCACTGCAGCAGCTGAAGAGCTGGGGCTGCCTCAACCACCAGTGTCCCCGTAAACTCTGCTGGCCCCGCCTGGCCCCCACCCTTCCGGTAGGGGAGGCCTGCTCCATCCTCACTTCCTGGAGGCCCCTCCCCACCTGCTGGGATGGATCAACAACCCCCACCTCACTTTAGGTTTTCCAAACACCTTGTAACTCCCCTTGAAGCCTTGGTAACTTTCCATTCTTTGTGTGGCTCTTGGGGAGCTGGGGAAGCTCAGGACTAGAGCATGGGGTGGGGGATGTGCTCCTCAGCTTAAGGACAGCACTAAGGCACAGCTGGCATGGTGGGCTACAGGCAGCCTCCAATCCCAGCCCTGAGCGATGCCTGCCTACCAGGCGCACCTGGGGCTGCCAAGCTAGCCTTCCCTCCCAAAGGGGACACCAGGTCCTCAGGACCAGGCCAGCCTGCGTTCTGCACGGGATTCTGGGGCAGAGCTCTGAGCCCTGGCACAGGGCGGCAGGCGCTTCCCTCTGCCTGCACCAGGCTGCTGGGAAGCAAATGCCGGGCACTGGCCAGTGCTGGAGGCCACCCGCAACCAGGGCCTCTGGGGGTGGACTCACAAACTTTCTGGCTGTAAGGCGGTTCTTCAACTGGGCCAGCGCGGCCTCAGGCAGAGTACCCACTGTCAGGCTGGGGCCTTCGGCCACCCTGCCACTGGCCTGAGTCAGGCCAGACGGATGCCGTGGCAGGGAGTACCTGCCCAGGGGCCAGGTGGCTCCTCCCGGGCCAGCTCCTGTCGCTGCCAGGCGCGCAGGCGGCCTGGCCCTGATCGCCACCCCAGATCGTAGCCATGGGGCGGAGGCCTCCAGCAGTCCCTCTCCCAGGCCCGGAGCCGTTCGTGCCTCGCCCGGGGTCCCTCCGGGAGCTTGGCCCCGTGGTTCCCGCCGCGCCAACCGTATCGTTCTCCGGCATCTCGGAGTTTCCAGTTTCTCCCTCGGTAGGGAACCAAGGAGCAGAAGGAGTTCAGGTAACAGTCCCAGGCTGCAGTGATTTTCCCGAAACAAAGAGACGTACCAACAAGTCTACCCTCCATGCTCCCCAGAGGGGAGACTCGGCCAGGGCTCCTAGGTGGGAGCCAAAGAGGGCAGGCGATCCAGGAGCCCGCCCCGCCCAAGGGGTCCCACCCAGGGACCTCGGAGCACCCTCTTCTCCGAACAAATTGCCAGGGACTCTCAGGGCCATCGGCCCAGCCGCGCAACGCCGACTGAGACGGCCAGGGGTCCACGCGGCGCGCCAGCGGGGCCCTGCAGTGGGTCGTCCTGCCGGCCGGCCGGCCGCCGCGCTCAGCCCGGGGCAGGCACACCTGCGCTCGCGCCTCGCTTCGCCTCCAGCCGCCCGCACCCAGAACAGCGGCGGGGGACCCGGGCCGTGCTCAGATGCCCAGGTCTCCGTCCAAGCCAGAGCCCGGCCTCGGACCCGCAGCGGGCTGCGCCTTGAGCGCCACTTACCTGCCGCGCGGGCCGCGCTCCCCGCCCCTCCGCCTTCTCCGCCCGCGCGGGAGCTCGCGCCGTCCTCCGCCCGACGCTCAAGTCCCAGACCTTCCCCTGCCCTCGCTTTAATCTCAGGAGGCGGCGTCCCCAGGGCTCAGGGCGACACCCCCAGACGCGGATCCCGGCTCAGCCGGGGCAGGAGGAGGGGACAGGCCGGCGGGGCTGTCCGGGACGGAGGAGGAGTCTCCCCGAGGAAGCCCCGGACGCGCGGCGGACCCAGAGGGGACTCGAGTGCTCCCTGGGCCAGGCACCCGCAGGCAGTCGGGGCTGAGAGCGCTGTTTCCCTCTCCCCGCGTCCGCAGGTCCTCCGGGGGCGCGGGGCGACGCAGTCTCAGAGCTGCGTTGGAATTGGGAGGGGGATTCTCGGGAATCGAGGCTCCACGTGAGCCCGGTAGCTTCTACTTCCAGACCTCCTATAGGCGACTGGCTGATTCTAGGCTGGGGCCCGGCCGAGGTGGCCCAGGAGGCGGCCCTAGGCGACTGCTGGCCCACGCATAATGGTCGGGGACGCAGAGCCGCTGGGGGCCAAGGACCCTCCCCGGTTCCCCTTGCCTTTTCTCGCAGGACCTCTGGCCTCCAGTCTCGGGTCCCTTCCTTCCTCCTAACGTCCCCTGGACAGCGTTCCCCAGAGGGATGCGACGTCTTTCGTCTTTCGGTGGACTACAGGTGGAACCGGGCTGAGGAAGCGATGAGATACGCCTCCGTTCAGAAGAGCCGCCCTTCCCCCACTTGGAGGCTCCTTCGCCAGTCTGCAATTGAGGAGCTCAGTGTGCGCTACCCCAAAATACTGAGCAGAGCATGCCACCCCCGAACAGCCCTCTCCTGCATACTGATGGTTTGGAGCTGGTGTTTTGAAAAGTGTAGACACTAGAGCCCCGCTGGAAAAGTTGCCCTTGTGTACAGGAAATGTCCATCTTCAAAGGGCTTTTTCATTAGTAAAGTCTCTGCAGGAAAAGAGCTGCTCCAGACAGCTCTTGTCACCAGAGCCCTTATTCACCGGGCTCTTCCTGCTGCCCTCACAGCCACAGCCCAAGCGGCAAACCCTTGTTCTTTCTGTAGTTTAACGTGGCTACAAGCCTCAGGGGTCTAGCTGGTTCTCAAAGATTTGTGAACGCCTATCCCTGCACACATAAATTTAAAAATCTTTTTCTGACTGTCTTATATCAATTTAATTCATATACCCGCCAGAGAAGTTGAGAGTGTAGAGGGTAGCTTTTCCTCCCTGCACAATATACAAATTAACATTAATTGATTTAAAAATAAAACAGAAGCAGAATAAAACCTAAATCATTCCCAGCCACTGGCAGCATGGGCCCAGCAGCCCTTTCCTGGCAACCTCTCCCTGAAGCCCCTCCTGTCAGGCTAGACCTTCCTAGCAACTTCTCCTCTCCCACCCTTGTTTTGGAGGAGCATCTACAAGGAGAACTTCCCCCTAGGTGCGCAGCCCTCCCCATCTCAGGATTTCACTGCTTTGCAGGTGGGCCCCCGTGGAAGACCCTCAAGGGCAGTATCCCAGAGGGAGGCCAGCTATAGCTGTCTTCAGGTGGCAACTCACTTCTTTCTGTTTTGACAGTGTGCTCAGCACCTTGTAGCAGGGACTCCTAAGGTCCACTTGTACACCAGGTGGCATCAGCCCTCTGGAGGTGGTTGTTCACCTGTTACATCAGTAGTCAGGTACTAGAAAGGAGAGGTGCCTGTAGGAGACATCAAAGAGATTTATTATAAAAAATTGGCTCAGCCAGGCGCGGTGGTGCAAGCCTGTAATCCCAGCACTTTGGGAGGCTGAGACAAGAGAATCGCAAGTTAAAAGCCTCAGAAACAACAGGCGCTAAGCAACTCAGTGAGACCCTGTCTCTACATAAAACACAAAATAGGGCTAGGGATGTGGCTCAGTGGCCGAGTGCCCCTGAGTTCAATCCCCGGTACCAAGAAAAAGAACTGACTGGCACAGTTTGGGATGTGGGAAGTCCCACAATCTGCCCTCTGAATCAGGAGTCAGAGCAAAGCCTGCAGTGCCGTGCAAAGGCTCAAGAGCCGGAGAAGCAGGGACTAAGAACTTGGAGCAGAGGCGTGTCCAGCTCAGCCATCAGGCAGAGTGTGAGTTCAGCCTCCTCCCACTTTCTGCTCCCTCAGCCCTCCACACACTGGGAGATGCATACACACTGGGAAGAGTGGGCTGCCTTCCCCAGAGTCCAACGCCATGTGAACCTCCTTCAGAAGCATGCTCCTGTCACATCCGGAAATAACATTTAACCAGCTGTCCAGGCCCCATGGCCCAGGCAACCTGATCCATGAAAGTAGCCATTGCACGTCCACCCCCACCAACTTGACACCCAGGTTGGTCTCCTTAAGCCACACCTAACCTCCAAATACAGACAATATCAAGGCTACAATTCTGCCAGACCTGATAAAACTATGCACACAACCAAAAATGTCCCAGCCCCATGCCCACCTGTCCTTGACATTCCAAATCCAGCTTAAGTTCCATGATGAGAAATCAATGATACATAGCAGAGCGACATAAAGTCAGTATATCTTACGCTACATGAAAAGGGAATGAGAAAGTACGTCTGAGAATTCACACAAACACCCACATAAAATGTACTTAGAACAAAATGAGGACCAATCGTCCTGGAAATTTCAGTCCTCCTTTCTGTAACTGGCCACGTAGTGGTAGCTGGTATTTATGGCTACCTTGCCCTGCCCCTCCTGTTATCCATCGCTTTCCCTTCAGCACGCAGCTTGGCTGAGTGACCTATACCTTAATTCCTGAAGGGCCTGGGACATCAAAGTCGTGCCCAGGTTGGGTGGTGACAGTTTTCCCTTGACTTGAGTCACAGCACAGGAGAACTAAGAAATGCCCCAGGGACTCTCCAGGGGCCAGACCTACGCTCCTTACCTTCACCGCAGAGCAGCAGTGTAGTCTCTCTGTGGTAGTCGGAGTCGATCAGCCCAACCAGTACAGCGATTCTCTTTGCCAGTTGTCTCACAGGCATGGGGAGTCCCAAGTGACCAGGTGCCCGTCTTCAATCCTAGTTTAGTGGAACCCTTTTTGTGTCTCCTGGTGGAAGCACTTCTCCCTCCAGGTGAAGTCTTCTATGCCAGCAGGGGACAAAGTCATGGGAGCAGGAAGCAAACATGTCGCTAGTGGGTCATTGGACATAATAGTGGCTAATGCCACTCCCATTCCCACCCTTTGATTCCTGGTCCTGTGGAACAGGAAGGGGATAAACAGCACTATGTGCGGCACACTGATTCAGGGCACACACAGCCTCCTGGGGAACCTTGCCCCAGCTCTGCAAGGGGATTCTGCCAGGGGCCTCCACAACTGGGTCTTTAAAAGGCCATCCTAGCGACTGCCCAGGAATGTGGGGAACACTGCAAGACCAGTGAGCTGCTTGGGTCCGCTGGTGCACCACTTCGGGTGTGAAGTGAGTTTCTTGCGCAGAAGCAATGCCACATGGAATATCGTGGCCGTAGGAAAGCCACTCTGTAGGTCCAGGGAGGGTGTCTCCAGCAGAAGCACTGTGGCCCGGAAGGCAGATTCATATCCAGAGTGCCTGTCCCAATAAGAACAAATGCCGTCCCTTCCACAATGGAATCCATCCAATGTAACCACGTTGCCACCAGATCACTGGCAGATTGCCCTGGAAAATGGGGCCCTATCAGGGACTCGGTGTTGATCTCCGCTGCTGGCAGGTTGGGCACTTATTGGTGGCTATAGCCAAGTCACCTTAGCTAAGGGGCAGTTTGTATTGCTGAGCCCATGCCTAACCCCCATCCCTGACACCGTGGCCACTCTGTTCATAAGCCCCTTGGGCAAGAACAAGGGTGTCTGGGGAAGAGGCTAACTGGTGTCCACAGCATGGGTTATCCTAGTCCACTTGGTTACTTAAGGTCAGTTTGGGTGAACATTCACATGGGGTCATATAGCTTCCTGGCTGTTTGCCCACTCACTGAGAGACCTCTATTCACATCTCTCCCCCAAATCAGCCTGTCAACAATTTTTCAATTCAAACCCCTCCCCACCCTGCCAAACCACTGGCCACAGTGGGTATCCAATCTCACGTCTGGACATTTCTGAGGCGTGCCCAGCCAGGTGCACTGCCCAGCCTGCTGCTCTCTGGGAGGATTTCATCACCACTGTCCTCAGTGGTGTCCCAGAGAGGGGCTGTGATGCTTCCAGGAGGTGCCTGCATAGCAGGCAGAACATCAGTAAACCAGGCCTGAGACTTCTCCTCCCTGTCACCTAATGGGAGGGAACTCTGTAGAGGGCCACAGGTGCAGGCTGGGCCAGAGCAGGCAGTGGGTGGGAGTGGGGACCACGGACATGTGGCCACTGGTCCATGTAACTAACTTGTGCCTTCAGGACCCACTGCACCCAATCACACATGCACCACACTTCCAAGTGAAGATGGACGCTGCTGTGCATGTCCAGCTTTGTAGCTTGGTGGTCAGATAATACCCAGTTCATGATGGGCAGCTCAGGTCACATGGTGGCCCATGGCCCAAGCCATTCAGTTTTCACCAAGCCCAGTAACAGGCCATGAATTATCTCTCAAAAAGAAAGTAGTCGGGCTGGGGTTGTAGCTCAGTGGTAGAGCACTTGCCTAGCACACGTGAGGCACTAGGTTCGATCCCCAACACCACATAAAAAAAAAGAGAGAGAGAAAAGAAAAAAGAAAGTAGTTGCCTAGGAGGAATGGCAGGGCTTTGTCCCCAATTCTAAGCGCTTCCACTGTGATTCACCCATGGGACCTGCCAAAGGTTCCCCACAGCATCCCACTGATACCTCAAGCACTATTGGATCTGCTGAGTCATGTGGCCCAAGAGCTGCAACAGCCTGGAACTGTGGCACAGCCTTCTTAAGAGGGTCCAGAGGCAGCAACTCATCCCTCCCCTTGGAAGGGGTATCTCAGCATACCCTATACCCCTGGACCCTTGGATTTCACTGATGAAGGAAGTCCCTGATATTACTTCAGATAGTTTCCCCAGGCTAATTGTTGCTCACTAGGTCCAACTGGCATATTGGATCAAGAGGAAGATGGATCCTTCGCCAACAACCACAGCAGAGACAGGACGAGAAACCCAATCTCCGATGACATCTTGAGACAAGTTAAGCCTACTTTCCCACTGCCTTCAGAAGGACCACTGGAAAACCAGAACTGTTCACCAGGAAACCAGCTGGGACACAATGAAAACAAAACAACAGTATTACACGTGAAAAGTAAGCAACAGCTCTCTTCACAGCAATATGGTGGACTCTGAAAAAATGCTCATGCCACAGAAGAGCCAGAAAGGCTGGGTAAGATTATATGCCATTAGTGTCCTTTAAAATCCCATTTGACTTTGCAAGAAAACTTGGGAAACCTCATCCATGAAAAGGAGTGGGAGCACAGGATGACAGCAGTGAGGTACTGGGCCTCTGGAGGCCTCTGTGCACAGCCATCCCACTGGAGGGTGCGCCCAGAACCTTGAACTTGTCTCTACTCTTTGCTCCAGTGAAAGAGGAATAATGTTCTTTTGAGCATTTATAACTACAAGCAAGCCCTCTTGTGAGAATTTAGGGTTTGAACCCAAATCTGATTGTCTTTGTGGTCAGAGAAGCTTCTAGCCAAGAATTTAATCTAAAGTGGTCCTAAAATAAATAAAATACAAATAATTCTGTGATCCTAGATTGGTCTTGCCTCAGGCACTTGGTAGAAACAAATTCCAGTCCTTTCTAGTGGAATGCTCCTCCACCCAGGACACAGTGTCCCTAAATTACAACCAAAGTAAGCTCAAAATTAAAAGAATATATCATGAAAAAGCCAAGAACAATAGCTATAGAATCAGACCATAGATATCGGCATGATTAGACACAGATGAGAAAATAAGAATGTTTACTATGTTTAAAAAAAAGAAGAAGGAATCTAAAAATGAAAATAAGAAATGTTTAAAATACCTGGCAGAATTGGAGAGAGAAAAACTAAAGGGAAGCCAGGCGCGGTGGCTCAAGCCTGTAATCCCAGCACTTAGGGAGGCTGAGACAGGAGAATCGCGAGTTCAAAGCCAGCCTCAGCAACAACGAGGCGCTAAGCAACTCAGTGAGACCCTGTCTCTACATAAAATGCAAAATAGGGCTGGGGATGGGGCTCAGTGGTCGAGTGCCCCTGAGTTCAATCCCTAGTACCAAAAAAAAAAAAAAAAACTAAAGGGAACTTCTAGAAACAAAATAATAGATACTTTTAATAGGTGAAGAGGGAATCTGAAAGGTAGGATATCAGCCTGAAGAACTTATCTGAAATTCCTATAGGAAGAAAAGTTATTTTAAAAATATGAAAAAGAGCCGGGCGCGGTGGCTCACGCTTGTAATCCCAGCACTTAGGGAGGCTGAGACAGGAGAATCGCGAGTTCAAAGCCAGCCTCAGCAAGGGCGAGGCGCTAAGCAGCTCAGTGAGACCCTGTCTCTACATAAAACACAAAATAGGGCTGGGGATGTGGCTCAGGGGTCGAGTGCCCCTGAGTTCAATCCCCGGTACCAAAAAAAAAAAAAAATATATGAAAAAGAATCTAAGTAGTATGAAGAATAGAATGAAAAGTTCTAAAGGAAGTCTAGTTAGATTTTTGAAAGTGGTCATAGAGGAAGGAAGAATCAATACTTTAGGCAGTATAAGTTGCAAATGTTTTACAATTGATAAAGCTCATAAGTTCTTAGGTTATTGAAGCACAATGAATTCCAATAAAAAAATAAAGAGGAACCCATAGTTAAGAAAATTGCAGAATCCTTCAGATAAAGAAAAGATCTAGGAACCAGGATTGTGGCTCAGTGGTTGAGAGCTTGCCTAGGCCCTGAGTCTGATCTCCAGCACTGGAATAAAAAAAGAAAGAGAGAAAGTAGACCTGAAATTCTCCTAGAGGGAAGACTCCCCCCTCAAGTGAGTACTGTGGGTTAGCCTGGTGCCAATGATGGGATACAGTGGGGGGGGTACACACTGGGGTACGAGGCACAGAGACCGGGCACCATCTACTTCTTCAGCTATGTGGTAAATACATGGGTGCTCACTCTTTTTTTTTTTGTACTGGGGATTGAACTCAGGGGCACTTGACCCCTGAGCCACATCCCCAGCCCTATTTTGTGTTTTATGTAGAGACAGGGTCTCACTGAGTTGTTTAGCCCCTCACCATTGCTGAGGCTGGCTTTGAACTTGGGATTCTCCTGTCTCAGCTTCCGTAAGTGCTGGGATTACAGGCTTGCACCACCATGCCTGGCTGGGTGCTCACTCTTCATACTTTTTTTTTTACATGATATATATTCCCTTGTACATATGGAATATGTCATAATTGGAAAAATGACAGATGCATAATCATTCAGCAAATTGGCCTTAAAACATGAGTTCTGAAAAAGGACTCTCACGATCTCTCTTGAGCCACTTGTGATCTGTCAGTAATGAGACAGGATTTGGCTCGATGTTGGTGAAGAGGTTAATGCTACACTTGGATTTGGCTGCCCCCTAGCTCCAGGAGGATGCCCCTCTGAGGTTCATAGTCAGAAAGTGAGAAGGGGACCAGGTCCTTGGAGAGGAGGAGGCCCTCTCTGCTGTACTGAGGGCCTCCGAGCATGTTTCCCAGGAAAGCAAAAACTACACCACCATGCTTCCAGCAGCTTCTCAGGTGAACTCAGATACTGATCGTTCAAACAAGGAAAAGGGCTTCAAATATTTGTTGTTTCTGTGGTTAAAACGAGTTCTAAGGCTTGTCTCCCAGGCTCAGCATGTCCACTGTAAAAATAACAGTGACCTTTTATTGAACATTCTCTGTGACGTTCACAGGGAGGCTTACTTACCACACTGAGATAGGTACGTTGACTTCCCCATGTTACGGCAAGGTCATTGGAGTCCAGAGGGGACCCAGCACTTGGCCACACAGCAGTTGTGGGGAACCCAACACCAGGATGGGTCTGTGCACCGAGTGGGAATCAGGGGCTGGGGTTCCTGGCACCAGGGTTTGGGAAGAGACCCTTGGCAATGAGACTGCTCTGTTCCCAGGGACCCTAAGTCCCCCAGGCCCCTTCAGCTCCATAACCCAAACAGAAGGAGATACAGGGGAGGGGGAGGTGCTCAAGAGGGCATGGGGAGCCCTGTCCACTCCTTGGTCCCCCAGGAGCACCCTTGGCCTCCGCTGACTACCACATAGTTCTCTCGCTACAGCAGGAGAGGTCCAGGCTGGCTGCGGGCCCCAGTGAGAAGCCCAGCTGTCCCTAGCATAGCTGCTTCATAAAGGTGGAAGGAACTAAGCTCATTGCCATAAAAAAAGTTCCACTGGGCACAGCAGGGAAGAGACATAGCACCGAGTGGTCGCCCCTGTCCTGCCGCCCTGACCCTGGTAGGATTACCTGCTGCTCCCCAGCTCTGTCCTGGGGCACTTTGTCCAGTACTGGGGTGGGTCAGGTTGGGGGCTGTCCTTCCTGTGCCTGGACTTCTGCTCCTACTCTGCCTGGCAGGCAGGGGCTGGGTGTGGCCTTGGGGATGGGGAACAGGATTCCCTGAGTCTGCTCAGATCTGTGGCAGCCTCCCTGGGGATTCAGTCCTCCTCAGCCAGAGTCCTGGTCAGACCAGCTCTGCTTCCCAACTGGTGTCCTGTTCCAGAGGTCAGACCGATCTCAAGGGTCCAGTCCGCTCCAACCCAGCCAGACTGTCAGAAGTACAGCCCTCCGGTGTCCATGGGGTTCCGCGACCATGTTTTCTGGTGTTCTTTCTCCTGTAGAGTTAGCTCCTGAGCTTATCCCTCTGACGCCTTGTCCTCTGCAGCTGGGATGAAGTGAGTGACAGCCTAGTGTCCCCGAAAGTGTGGGCTCTTTGCTCTTGCTGGGGGTTGGGTGCTGGCCATGAGACCCAGAGCAAGCCCAGTGGCTGCTGAGCTGTGCCCCTCAGCGCACGTGAGCACCGGAGCACTGGCTCTCCCTGCTGCTGGGGGTATTGATGCCCAATTCCTAATCCCACCCATGCACCTCCTCCCCACAAAACTCCAGAGCCCCCAGAAGTGTGTGGGGCCTTCGTGGTACTCATACCACAGCCCCAGCTTTCCTTCTGCCTGACTCTCCCTTCACTCCCTCCAAAGCGTGGATCCCACTTTTACTAGTACAGCTACTGCTAGTAGTTCTCAGAACACGCCTCCTCCTAAAACGTGACCTGAGAGTTCTAGGAAAACACCACCCTGACACAGACCCACGTCATCATGGCAACATACCACCAAGGTGGCACCCACAGCTCCAAGATCCACGCACCAAAGGCATGCACTTCCCATTCCAGAGTTAGCCCCTGATGGGTGAGCACCAGTCTCAGCCTGGTACTCTTCAAACTCTGGCTCCTGTCAAGCGACGTTTTCCCCTTGGAGAATCGAGGATGGTTATCACTGGGGCCCTATCACCCACCCTCCCTCAGGGTTGCTAGGGGAGTGTGTTCTCCTAAGGCTTATTGAGTGGGACACTTTCTCCCATTCAAGACCAACATTTTCATTGTGTTGTCAAATGCCAACAGTTCCAGATAAGAAATGGCAGCATCATGGCACGTTTCCAGGTGAAGTGTCATCCGCGGGCACCTGCCGTGCCCTTTAAAGCTGTTCGCGGAGGCAGTGTTAGTAGTGGACAACAGCTCCTTGTCCACAGACCTCTTCACAGGCCTCCAGAGCTGCACCCAAGCCTCGTCCTGGACTTTTCAAAAGCAGCAGCTTGAATGGAAGGCTGTGCGAGTGGAGGAGGGAGAGGCATTAACGGGGCGTGGTCGGGCCGTCCGGTGAGAATCCTGCCCAAATGCTCCTGCCACTCATGCTTTCCAGAAGAGCAAGGCCCATCGCATCTGCCTCCTGATGTTAAAGAAAGAGAAAAAGATAATTCTCTGACTTTTGTCAAAGCACAGTGAGGCAAATTCGACTCGGGACCATATACGGAGGTATAGGGACCAGGAAATGGGGCTGTGGAGTGCAGGGGAGAGACCGGGCTGGACTCTCAATGCCGGCAGGTGGGCTCAGGGAGTGGCCAGTCTCTAAGAGGAGACGCTGGGGGGAAGGGGATTCTGGCTAAACTGATCAGACAGGTTCTCGCTGAAGGCAGCCCAGGATGACCAGACACCCCTGGGGGGATAGGAAACCTACTTGGTTATTGGGGGTCCTACTACAATGACTCAGCAGGGCTTGAGCGGACACCGGGTTCTACATGGAAGTTCTGGAGGGTCGAGGAGAGGGTTCAGGACCTGATGAGTTGGACACGCAGAGTCTTGTTACCACCTTCTCCCTTGGGGCTTTCCCATGGACTGGGAGCTCCTGAAGGCAAAGGGCTGAGAGAGAATTCACTGAGGGCTGCGGGGGCTGGAGCCCCGCTCCCACCTCCCCAGGGCAGGGGGCCTGGAGCCCACTGGTGCAAGTGCTTGAGAAGGGCCTGCGGCAGGGCAGCTCCTGCAGGGCAGGGAGGAGATGCCAGGGGGTGCCCAGGTGGACAGGCACCCCAGGTCTGCGCAGCCTCCTCTGTCCACCTCTGTGCAGGTCTATTTTGCAAGAATTGATGTGAAGGACATGTGCTGTGGCTTTCACAGGCGTGACAGTCCTCCTGTGGGACAAGGGCCTTGGAGACAAGGAAGGCTCATCTGCAAAGTTCAGTGCACAGCCATCCTTGAAGGGCTCCAGGGGACCCAAGGTGGCCAGGATGTTTGCCCTCTGGCTTCTGCACCGTCCCTCCCCCAACCGGGACTGGGCAGGCAGCAGGAGGAGTGTCAGGGCTGGAATGTGGGGGCAGGACCATTTGCATAATAAATGACATTCTGACACTCTTCTGTTTTTGCATTTAAAAAATTTGCTACTAAATGGATAGTGTGGGTTTTATTATGTTTCAGAATGCATGCCCCCCCCAACCCCACGCAACAAAGACAGAGTTTTCTGGGGTGTTGCTAATCTGGATGATTTCTTTCTTTGAAAAGGAGAAAAAGTAATGAATACTACTCTGTGCATAATAGGTTCTTACAGACCTAAAACTTAAAGTTTTTTCCATAGGTATTTCTCGTCATAAAACATGCTTAATTTTTTCATGCTTATCCACAGTTTATTTTTTCCGGTTAAAATACACGCAAGTAGCTTTTTCTATAAGAAGGCTACGGCTGCCTGCAGCGCTCTGCATGCATGCAGCCCGGCACTGTGCTCAGTGCCACTGGGACGGGGCTCCCGCTGGTCCCAGGGCCGGAACAGCAAGGGCCAGGACAGCAGGCGCTGTTCCCGCTGAGAACTTCCCACCCCACCCCCCTCTCACCCCGGGTCTGGAAGTCAGTTTGGGAACCGCACCTGGCTTCTGTGTTTTCCTAGTAATGGATGGCCCCAGGCGTCCATAAAACCCTGGAAACTCTCCCCCGAGAAACAGGATCCAGCCAGTGCCATCCAGAGCGCAGCCCAGCCCTGGGGTGGAGCAGGTCTGCGGCCAAGGCTGGGGTGTACTCCTGCTTCCAGCTGGACCAAGCAGTTGAAGTCCAGGTTCTTGGGGCCCCGAACAAAGAACTGAGCAAGACACCCAGAAGTACCAGGCAAAGCACAGGCTTGTTGCAGGTGAAGGTGGTAGCAGCTCCCTAAGGTAGAGCCGAGAAGGCAGAGCAAGAGACAGCCCAGAGGGCCGGGGTCTGGATTAGGGTCTTTTTTTGTGGGAGAGGACCAGGGACTGAACTCAGGGGCACTCGACCACTGAGCCACATCCCCAGCCCTATTTTGTGTTTTATGTAGAGACAGGGTCTCACTGAGTTGCTTAGCGCCTCGCCATTGCTGAGGCTGGCTTTGAACTCGCGATCCTCCCGTCTCAGCCTCCCTAAGTGCTGGGATTACAGGGGTGCGCCACTACGACCGGCTAAAGATAGGGTTTTATATGCTGAACTGTGGGGCCTTCTCTTCCCTATACGGACCTGACTGAAGACCTCAGCTCCTCTCCTCAGGCACAAGGACAGTCACCTCTTCGCTGCACTGAGTTGTCATGGCAGCGTCTAGGCAGAAACCAGCCGTCACTGGTAGGGAAGTCACAAGTATCTTGATGGGAACACCTCTGCTCACTTCACGTGAGGGCATATGCCACACCCAGTGTAATCTGAACCTGCACACACATGTGCACATGCATGTGTTCTGTGTATGTGAATATGTGTGTATAAGTAAAACATCATTTGTTTTTCTCACTGGTTTTTCGAAACCATGGCTGCTTTAGCGAATCTGCCCTTCAAAAACTGAGGCCACAAGCCCCCAGGCCCACGCTGGCTGCCTGCACTAAGGACACTGCATGCTCTCTCACTATCTTCACTGCGATGACCAGTCTCGGCTTCCAGGACAGCCTGGATGAAGGTCTGGAGCATTTCTTACAGAGGCCTCCAGAAAGACCCTCCGCTGTGGTTAACTGTGTCCCCCAAACTTGGTGTGCTGGAAACTTAATCCTCCATCCATATGCTAATGATTGGAGGTGGGGTCTTCAGGAAGTGAAGGGAACTAGATGAGCATGAGGGGTCCCCACAGCATCAGTGGCTCTGCAGGAAGCACAAGAGGCACCTGCTGTGTCCAAGTGATGCCCTCCACTATGTCGCCATGAGCTGTGCTTTCTGTTCAGAAGCCTCCTGAACAGACAGGCACAGGACTGTCTGTTGTGTATAAAGTACCCCGTCTCAGGCGTTGTGTTTCTGCAATGGGAGATGGCTGAGACAGCCCCCCACTCCTCAGGGAGACCAGCGACTGTGTGCCCCCTGAGACTCCTTGACTCCTCACTCTTCCCCACCCTGGGCTGTCCCAATGGGATCCACACCACATCCACAAGTGCTGAGCACTCAATGCCCAGCTCCTCCCAGAGTCCAGTGCCCTGCAGGTTCCTACCTCGTCCCCACCTCCCAGCACTGCTGGGCTGGCTTCTGCAGGCTTCGCCTGTCTTGTGTCTGGCAAGCTGGGTTTAACACTGGAGTCTTTGTGATATCTGGGGAACCTGGGTCTGACAAAAACAGGCCCATTGTATGTAAATATACAGTGATAAAATACTCAATGAAACTTATAAGAAAAATAAAACAGTTGATCTGCCCCAGAATTACTTCATCATAAAATGAGCAAAATTACATACATCCAGGTTGTGGAGCATTAAATCAGCCAACAACAAGGGAGAAACCTGCAAACTATAAAGAGCTAAGCAAACACAAAAAATATTTCCCTAGGAATAGAGAATTCAACAATTATAAAAGCAACCTGGGGCTAGGATGAGCCAGACGGAGAGATGCACACTAGGGTTGCCATGTGTGGTTGAGTAGGTTGTATACAGTACAAGTTCTTATGGTGAGAGGACTCTCACATTTGTAGTGGGATAGATGTGTATATTTGACATAACAGTTTTCCAGCAGATCCCAGAAGGTGTTTGGTAGAAAGGGTGATTCATTTTAGTTCATAAGAAAATGCTGAACAAGCTCATGGGGTAGTTATCTGTTCATGCCCCAGCTTAGTAGACTACAGAGACTGAACCTCACAGCTGTGCTGTCTTCTCTATGGATTGAAATGCGGAGTCAGTTTTATATCTTAACTGCACTTTGTCTTAAATATATGGCTGGAGGCCAGAAATAGAAACACCAAGCTTTTAGAAATACCTCACTTGACTTTTTTTTTTTTTTTTTCCAGTACCAGGGATTGAATTCAGGGGCAATCGACCACTGAGCCACATTCCCAGCCCTATTTTATATTTTTTTTAGAAATATTTTATATTTTATTTAGAGACTATCTCACTGAGTTGCTTAGTTCCTTGCTTTTGCTGAGGCTGGCTTTGAACTCGCAATCCTCCCTTCTTAGCCTCCCTAGCCGCTGGGATTACAGACGTGCACCACTGCACCCGGCCTCACTTGACTATTTATTTATTTACTTACTCACTTATTCTGCAGTGCTGGGGATCAAACACAGAGCCTGGCACACACCAGGGAAGTGCTCTACCACTGAGCTACACGTGCAGGACCAAATGACTAGATTGATCTAGAACAAAGCTATCAGTTGTAGTGTGTCAGGCCAGGTACAAATGTCTTAGAAACACAACATTTTAAAGATATTTGAACTCATAGTTAAAAACTGGAGGACTTCACGATAAAATGATAAAATCCAGCTCCCTAGTGTGCGTGTGTGTGTGTGTGTGTGTGTGTGTGTGTGTGTCTCGCTCTCGCTCTCGCTCTCGCTCTCGCGCTCTCTGGTACCAGGGATTGAACCCAGGGGTGCTTAACCACTGAGCCACATCCCCAGCCCTTGTTTGTATTTCATTTATAGACAGGGTCTCGCTGAGTTGCTTTAGGACTTTGCTTAGTTGCTGAGGCTGGCTTTGAACTTGCGATCCTCCTGCCTCAGCCTCCCAAGCAGCTGGGATCCCTAGCCTGTTTTTATTTTATTTTATTTTTTATTTTTATGTGTTTTTTTGGTACTGGAGATGGAACTCAGGGGCACTCGACCACTGAGCCACATCCCCAGCCCTGTTTTGTGTTTTATGTAGAGACAGGGTCTCACTGAGTTGCTTAGCGCCTCACCATTGCTGAGGCTGGCTTTGAACTCGCGATTCTCCTGTCTCAGCCTCCCTAAGTGCTGGGATTACATGCTTGCGCCACCGCACCGGCTCCTAGCCTGTTTTTAAAACTTGGCAACATGTGACCCAGCGAGCCTGGCATTCAGCAGGTCAGGGTCAGGATCACCTTCCCACAGGCTCCTGGGCAGTCAGCCCTGTATGGAACTGGAATGCAACCGTCCTGAGCGGTCTCTGAGGGTGCTGGGCCCACTCAGCTCCTGGCGGCGAGGTCCTGGAATGCCATGGCCCTGGAAGGGGCAGTCAGAAGCTGCCCGAGAGCAAATACCTCGCTCCCAGCACCCTCCTGGCCTTCGAGCTCCTCAGCCTAGAAGTGCTGAGGGAAGTGCAGGGCCACCCGCAGCCTGCTGCTCGCTGCCCAGGGCACTGCACCTGCAGAGAGCAGGGAGAGGCCAACCAGCCAACCAGCAGGACCTGTGCAGGCCAGGGAGGGCCCACAGGAAGACCAGGGCCACAGGCCAGAGAGGTAACAGGGAGGGAAGCCAGGATGGAATTAAACACCCTTTGCGCTTACGAAATAGTAATCACCAATGGAGGTCACCCAGCGTCTCCAGGATGTGACACCTAGGAGCAGCTCTCCACCGCAGGTGGCACTGAGCAGACTCTTGGTGAGGGACGCTCAGGAGCGAGCTCAGGACGCCTTTACCCCCAGGAGTGGGGGGTGTTGTGGAGCTGAGAAGGAAGCGCAAGCCCCCTCCAGGGAGGTGGACGTCGCGTAGGTGCCCAGCCCTCGGAAGTCCACGCAGAGCACACACCCAGGCCACAGCTCAGAGAGCAGGGCACGCCCTTCTGCCCAACAGCCTCTGACCCCAGTTCCCTGGCCCTGGGCTCGCCCTGGAAGAGCAGAGAGAACTGGTCACTCTCCCCGTCGGCCATCCCCACCACAACCACCACCAAGAAACAGCCCAGGGCCAGCTCCCATCTTCCTGAGGGAGGGGAGAAAAAAATACACAAATCAAGACCAAGACCATGGAAGACATCCTGCAGCCAGGCCAGTGCAAACGGCTTACAACAGACAGCAAGACCAACGAGCCGGAGAGGATGCTTTTTATTTTTTTTGGTACCGGGGATTGAACTCAGGGGCACTTGACCCCTGAGCCACATCCCCAGCCCTATTTTGTGTTTTATGTAGAGACAGGGTCTCACTGAGTTGCTTAGCACCTCACCGTTGCTGAGGCTGGCTTTGAACTTGCGATTCTCCTGTCTCAGCCTCCCTAAGTGCTGGGATTACAGGCGTGAGCCACCGCGCCCGGCTGAGGATGCTTTTTAAACAAGCACTTATTGTCACACTTGGAATGACAAAGGTACGACTCAAGAGAGTTGAAAATAACGAAATAGTGCTTTCTGGCAATAAAGCTGCAGAAGCCAATGCAGGAAGGATCAGGCTGCAGGTCCGAGCATCAGAACTTGGGTTCAGCGACAAAATGTTCTGGTCAGAAAAATGAGGGTCCGACCCCTAATCACGGGTGTGCATTATGTGCCTCTATGCGTGTGCTTGTGCATACTTATACTCAGCTGTATACGCTTGTGTTCACATGTAAGTACGTCCACATGTATGTGCGTGTGTGGTGTGTATGTGTATGTGTGTGCATGTATGTGTGTGTACACAACACCTCTCGTGATTCTCAATCTTCTTTCTAAGTAAGAACAGCCTAGAAAGCACACCTGTATTCCCTTCACCTCAGGAGGCTGAGGCAGGAAGATCACGAGTTCAAAGCCATCCTCAGTAATTTAGCGAGGCCCTAAGCAACTTAGTGAGACCCTGTCTCAAGTTAAAATAGACAAAGGGCTGAGTATGTGGCTCCGTGGTTCAGTGTCCCTCGGTTCAATCCCTGGTACTAAAAAAAAAAAGGCCAGATTTTTAAGAAATGCAAAGTCCTGGGTTTTGGCCCCAGAGGCAGATGTCTGGGGGCTGGGGAGGTTAAGGACAGTGAGGGGACCTCACTTTGCACCCCTCGCAGCAAACTCCGGGCCCTGGGCATATGAGGCTATGCCTGGGGGTATGTGGCCTCAGGCAGGCTGAGAAGTCAGGTCTCACCCAGAAGGCAAGGGTCTCACCCAGCTCAGCACCTTGATGTCTGGGGTGTCCCCGCCCTCATGGGAACCTCCTGGGCAGCTGGCCCAGGCTATGCCCCGTGCATCCTCTGTTGGGTGTCCAGGTCTGTGGGTCGCCTGGTGTGAGGTGATGCCTCTGACCCCTGACTCTCTGCCCTTGGCCCTCATGGTGACGGATGCCTGGAAGCACTGCCCTGTGCCCTCGGGAGCTGGTAATTTATTGCCATCTTCTCTTTCTAGGCTACCTGCACATTTCCTCGAACCTTGAGCTGTTTGCTTTCTTTTGCTTCCTCGAGATCCTTCTTTGTCCTGGGTGATTCTGGGTGGCATCAGCCTGAAGAGGCCCTCCTCTCTTCCCGTTTCCCCAGAGACTGCAGGCGTCCACACTGGTTAACCAAGAGATGGACCAGGAAGAAATGGAGTCCACAGCCACTGCCGGGAGGACGTGGGGCGTCTTCCTGGACTTTCTACACCATCAGCATGAAGACAGGTGTCTTTCATTACAGAAGCACCTGAAGCCTGTCTCTTGCTAAACCCCTGCCATGGGTTTCTATTCTTGTGCCTGCACCTAGGGTTTGCTGTCTTCTTGGATTTCTTTTTTTCTTTTTCTTTTCTTTTTTTTTTTTTTTTGGTACTGGGGATTGAACTCAGGGGCACTCAACCACTGGGCCACATCCCCAGCCCTATTTTGTGTTTTATGTAGAGAACAGGGTCTCACTGAGTTGCTTAGCACCTCGCCATTGCTGAGGCTGGCTTTGAACTTGCGATTCTCCTGTCTCAGCCTCCCAAAGTGCTAGGATTACAGGCGTGCGCCACCATGCCCGGCTTTGGATTTCCTTTATTAATTCAATTAAAGCTCTTCAGAAGATAAAAGATACACTCAAGCTGTGTCCTTGGCTACTTGGGTTTACAAGTGCTGTGCTGCTGATTTTGGGTTTTAAATCATAAAGCGATTTTCAGTGGCGCTCCCCACTCCCACCCAGCCTGCTGTCCTGCAAGTGACAGTGTGGGGACTAAAGAGGAGTGACCTGAGAGTCCAGAGTCCACACCCACAGGTCATCATCGGTCTTGCACTTGGAGGTGCAGTGAAAGCCAGTGGACTCTTCCTTTCAGATGCTGCCCACGGGCCTCTGGAGGCAGAGCGGGACACCCAGAGGCCTCACTGGGGCGAGGTGGCAGATGGCCTGGAGGACAATCATGGCCAGCTTAAGGGGGCTGCTGAGTATGGTGGAGGTGACCAGCACAGGACAGCATTCGGAGGATGCTCAGGAGGGACAGGAGCAGAATCCATTAGAGCACCTCCCAGTGCAGCAGCAGGGGACAGTTTGCCTGGAGAGGTGTAAGACAGGGCAGTGGCTTGAATGTGCCCCCAAAGTCCATGTGGGGACAGTTAGTCCCTGTGGTGAGAGAGCCGTACCATTAACACAGGCCACACACGTCTGTGTGTCTCCACGGTGTCGAGGTTTATTGATCAACAACAAACTCACCGCTTGGCACCCATGGCAGTACACCACACACCCACAGGCCACCTGGCAGTCACACGCTGGGTAAACCCAAGTGCTTTCATTCCAGCCTTCATCTCTAATGTCTGTGTCACTCAAGTCGCGCCGTGTACTTTGCACAATGATATAAAAATGGGTCACAGAAGACCAGGAAAGGGTTACGGCAGCCGCAGGCCCAGAGCACAGGAAGACAGAGACGTGCCTGCAGAGGCAGAGTCCCCGTAGGGGGTCAGCAGAGTCCTCAAAGCAGAGGGTCTGGACAGAGGGCACTTTCAGTTCCAGAGCATCAGTTTGGAGGTGGCCATGTGTGGCTGTCACAGTCAGGAGCAAGGGCACTCTGCTGAAACCCAAGGACGAGGCCCATGACAAGTGACCAGGTGACATGGTCACAGTGCCACTGTGTCATCTTGAGGGGCTCCTCCTTTTGTGGGTCTTGGGAGAGGTTGATGAGCTCCCGTGTCTGGTGTGGCTGCCTTGATTTGGGATGTCCTCAGGTTCAGGTGCTCCTGATTTAGTTTGATAAGTTGACTTGTGTAAGTTATTTACCAATTTGTGCCTTATGCTGGCAGCAGGTGGCTGTGCACTTGTACAAACAGTGGAGTTTGTACAAGTGGAGTCACCCTGAGTTCAACCCTGCCTTGGCAGGGGTACTCAAGATGGAGTAGCTAAGCCGGGCGCGGTGGCGCAAGCCTGTAATCCCAGCACTCTGGGAGGCTGAGACAGGAGGATCGCGAGTTCAAAGCCAGCCTCAGCAAGGGCAAGGTGCTAAGCAACTCAGTGAGACCCTGTCTCTACATAAAACACAAAATAGGGCTGGGGATATGGTCGAGTGCCCCTGAGTTCAATCTTTAGTACCAAAAAAAAAAAAAAAAAAAAAAAAGATGGAGTAGCTCATGACAAACTGCTGCTTTACAGAATGGAACACTCATGGTTAGCCCCAGCCTCAGGACTGCTGTTCTGTGCGTCATGGAGCAGCTCAGAGCAGGGCCTGGCCTGCTCTTCACAGTCCCGAGGCAACAGTGTTGGGAGGGGGCACTTAGGAGCCAATGCGGTCTTGCGGCTCTGCCCTCAGGAACGTATTAAGGTTGGTATCTCAGGGTGGTTTTGCTATCAAGAGGGGTTTGTTCCCAGTGCGGGATCTGCTCTCCTTTCCCCTCCCCACTTCACCCTTCCACCTCCCCGTGGAAATTTGCAGCAAGAAGCCCCCACCAGAGGCTAGACGCTGACTTGGACTTCCAGCCTCCAGTACAGTGGGAAAGAAGTCTCCGCTGAGTCACCCAGTCTGTCACAGCAGCACAGACAGACTAGACAGTAGGAGAGGCAAGGAGAAAGTGGAGGCAGACTCCCAGTCAGGGTCAGCAGCTCTCTACTCGGGAGACAGTTCTGCAGAGGGTAAAAGCCCCACAAGGCCAGACGCCACACCCTTGCGCCTTCCCTCCCCAAATGTTCCGCCGTCCTTGAGAGGGGGGAGGCCATGGCAAGGGCCTTGCTGACCCGTGTGCTCAGCTCGAATTGGTCAAAAGTCTGATTTTCAAGCCAGACATCAGGTGTAGCCCTGGCGCTGTCCCAGAAGCTGTTAAACTCCCCAAGCCTCTGTTCCCTCACCCATGACACGGGATGAGCAACGTCTGTCCCTGCAGGGTTATCCAGAGTAAGTACCCCGTAAAGGACAGCGCTGTGCTGGCTACAGGGTACAGGAACAGTGTAACACGCTCGAGCCAAGCCCATGGCCACCAAAATCCTTTTCAGCTCAGCCCGAAGATGGAGACAGAAGAAGGGCTTTCTGCCCTTGGAGAGCAGCCCTGAGGGCAGCTGGTCATCTTCCCCAAGGGAGGGAACGGAAGGAGCCTGAGGAATCCCAACTCAGAAGTCCTGTTCTCGGGATAGAAGCCGCGGCTGTATTCTGGACATTTTCCTGGGTGTTTATGGATGTTAAACTCACCATCTCACCCAGAGTGTGGATGATGGAGAGAGCTGGACCCTGCACTGGACACTGCGGGGAACCCAGCTCCTGTGGCTCTGTGAGAGACACACAAGGGCCAGAGGCTGCTGCTTCCCCAACCCCAAGACTGTGCTAGGTGAGCCACATGCCGTCAGGGAAGGGTTGAGAGGCTGAGTGGTTCCACCAGGCCCCCCTGGCTCTTGTCCATCGGCAGGAAGTCAAAGACTGTGAAAGTAACAGGGAAAATACACTAGAAGGCAGAGTCTATGACCAGTATTCTCCAAAAGTGCAAGTTACAACATCAGCTGGAGTAAATAGTCTTGATGGTTCTTTATGTAAAACATGGCAATCGAGCAGGCTCCACTTTTGCCATCTTTAGGAGGCTGTGCCAGGGGCTCGCTGCCCTGAGAAGCGCTTTCGCTTTATCCTGGGAGCAGCACTGGCACCAGGGGTCGGCTGTGTTGCCGTGCGCCCGAGGCTCAGCCCGAACATGCTGTCACACACCACAGGGCACGTCTCCTGTGCGTGCACCCACGATGCACTAATCTTTACAAAAGCCGTAAAGAAAGATCAGTAGAGCAGAGGAAAGGGTACAGGGGGGCAAGGAGTGGAGGGGCGGGGGCACTGGGGGCTAAACTGGAACAGGTCCTATTCCATGCTCAGGCTGCACAGTGGCAGGGGCTGGGCCAGGATTCAGGAGAGGCGTGGGTGTTGAGTGTCCCTGTGCCCGTTCAGCATAGTCAGGCTGGGCACCCGTATGGCCAGAGAGACCGTGTGGACCAGGCTGCCCTCCTGAGCTGGCCCAGAAACCTGCTGGGTCCTCCTGCTGTCCACCCACACCCAGAGGTCCCCACGGCTAGTAGCTGGGCCCCCATGCTTCCAGCTTGATTTCTAGGACTCGCTGGAAGCTGTCCAGGGCTGTCAGGAAGAGTGTTGCCTGCCCTGTCCTGGGAAGGGCCTGGGCTGGCCACTGGGAGCCTTGTTAAGAGGTGAAGCAGGGGGCTGGGGTGCTGGCTCAGTGGTAGAGCGCTCGCCTAGCATGCATGAGGCACCGGGTTCGATCCTCAGCACCACATAAAAGTAAAACAAACATACTGTGTCCACCTACAACTAAAAAATAAATATTAAAAAAAAAAAAGAGAGAGATGAAGCAGAGCCGGGCACAGTGGCGCACGCCTGTAATCCCAGCACTTAGGGAGGCTGGGACAGGAGGATCACAAGTTCAAAGCCAGCCTCAGCAATGGCGAGGTGCTGAGCAACTCAGTGAGACCCTGTCTCTACATAAAACACAAAGTAGGGCTGGGGATGTGGCTCGGTGGTCAAGTGCCCCTGAGTTCAATCCCCAGTACCAAAAAAAAAAAAAAAAAAAAAGAGGTGAAGCAGGAGAGCTGGCAGGAACCTGGCGTCTGGAGGGGGAAAGATAGCCAGGAAAGTGAGCCCTGGCCTCCCTGCTGGGGCCACGCATGGCAGCGCTGCACCCACAGTGTTGGGTGGGGCCCTGCTGCCCCCCAACCTACATTCCACCCTCGGGGCACGTGGTGGTTTGTGCTGCCTGCATGGGGAAGAACTTTTCCTCTTCCCTCCTCACCGTGGTCATCCAGAGCCTGGTCGTACCGGTTTTTCCAGTTAGACTGGACACACTGCCCTGGGCTTGGAGGAGAAAATGTTTCCTGAGGCACATCTTGGCGGCCACTGGAAATGTTGATTGCCACATCAACAGCCCTGTGTGTCCAGACCTGGTTCCAAGCCCTCGCACCCTGGTTCCAGCAGAGCAGCTATCTACCAACCACAGGGTCCCTGGCCTCCGTCCCAGCTGGCAAAAGTGAGGATTGGGTGACCCGCCTATCCTACCTCACTGCTTTGTGCCAATGGTCACATGAAATACAGATCTGACCGCACTTTGAAGAGAGAAGAAAGCACTAAGCCAGATGCCCAGAGCAAAACGCAAAGCCACAGGCCCAGGACAGGCACAAGGGCTTGGGTAGGGGACCCTGCTGCCTTGAGTATTGTCCCCTCAGGCTCTTCCCTGTGAGCCAAGGCAAGACAGCCTGACCACAAGCCCTGGTGTCCAGGCATATTTACAAAGTGCCCATGCAGGTTTTGCAGAGGATGAAGTTTCACCAGTTCGGGGGACCTTCTTAAAAGGTAAGATGCATTCTATGAACATAGAAGAGAGACCAGTGGAGCCCAGGATTGAGGGGTAGGAGGAGGGATGGAAAAGGGAGGAACAGTGGAACAAATCTGATCAGACTTCCCTAAGAACGTATGTGAACACACCACAGTGCAGGTCTCCTGTGTTCACACCCACCACGCACTGATCTCTACAAGAGCCACAAAGAAAGAAAGATCAATAGAGCAGAGGAAAGGGAATGGGGTGGGGGATCACAAGGGGCTAACCCTGGAGCAGACCCTATCCCATGCACAATAACGTCAGAACAAATCCTGACGTCACGTATGAGTGAAACAGACTAGTGAAAAGGAGGATACAGAATTATAAACACAAACCAGGCACGGTGGCGCACGCGAGTTCAAAGCCAGCCTCAGCAACAGCGAGACACTAAGCAGCTCAGTGAGACCCTGTCTCTACATAAAACACAAAATAGGGCTGGGGATGTGGCTGAGGGGTCGAGTGCCCCTGAGTTCAATCCCCGATACCAAAAAAACAAAAACAAAAACAGAATTGTAAACACAAGAGCATATGGAAAGCCACAATATCACACATCCAGAAAAACAATGCCATGGTTTTGTAAATTCTGCAAAACCTTTGAAGCTATGTGTTGGGGTGCATGCTCTTTGCTTATATTTTTCTTTTTAATTTTTTTTAGTTGTAGGTGACAATACCTTCATCTTATTTATTATTTGTATGTGGTGCTGAGGATCAAACCCAGTGCCTCACACATGCTACGCAAGCGCTCCACCACTTAGCCACAACCCCAGTCCCTCTTGCTTACTTCTTATGACAACTATTTAAACAACAGCATCTCTCCTGAGTGGACGGAAGGGCCGTGGCCTCTCCTGTGCCTGGCAGCGTCGGGCTCCTGCTCCTCCAGCCCTCCCCTTGAGCACGGGCCTGCCTGTACCCTGGGGAGCTGCCTGGCCCTGCACCTTTGCACCCCAGCTGCACCACGGATGCAGAAGTGCTCCTGGCGGCCTTCCCGCCCCTTAGAGTTGACCAGGGGTTACCCAGCCGATGAAGACAGCTGCTCCAAAGTTGCTCACTGATCCTAACCTAGGTGTGTTCCCCAGCTCAGCTCCTTTAGTGCCATTTCAAGTGCGCCCAGTGGCCCCCCGGGCAGCACTGCAGGAGACCTGGAGTGGAGGGGAAGGGAGTAGATGGAAAGGGTCATCTACAGGACTGCGGAAAAATACCTGACTTTGCAATGTTTGCACAGTGTTATGGCCACGTGAGCTTCCTCCCAGAGCTTCCTGCTGCACCTTCGTTAGCTTGCAGGTAAACACCCTCTGGCATTTGATGGTGAAGTTCTGGAACCTCCTGGCTTTTCTGTAGGATCGTGCAGTCTGAACTTGTCAGAGGGCAGGCACTGAGGTGTTAGCTTTCCATCAGTGAGACAAAATACCAGAGATGATCCACTTAGAGGAGGAAAGGTGTATTTTGGCTCAGAGTTTCAAAGACTTCAGTCTATGGTTGGCCCTGTCACCTCTGAACCTTGGCAAGGCAGCACATCATGGCAGAAGGTCACGGAGGAGGAAAGCTGCTCAAGGTACAGAGGCCAGGAAGCAAGGAGAGATGGAGGAAGGGGTTGGGCTCCAATAGCCCCTTCAAGCATGTGCTGCCGCCCTAGGCCCCGCCTCCTAAAGTTCCACCACCGCCCAGTCGACTGCAGGCTGGGGCCACGCCTTCCACACATGGCCTTTGAAGGACTCCTCTCCACACCACAGCACCAGCCAGCGTGGGCCTGCTGGGAAGGCCTTCTCCTGTGTAGTTCCCACCTGGATCCCTCTAAGCCTCCCCGCCCCTGCTTCTGCAGGTGGAAGGGAGGGACCTTAGAGATTAGGCGCCTCTGTGCCTCTAACTGCCTGCATGTCTCCACTGCCTCATGTGACTGGTTTAGATGACAGGCACAGCTAGCTCATTGTCAGGGCCACTCTCTAGTCACTACTGACTCCAGGGTCTCTGGCCTGAGCAGTTGGAAGGACAGGGCAGCCATCAAGCGAGATGAGGGAGGGCTGAGCAGCTCAGACTTGGACAAGTGACGTCTGTGATGCATGTTAGATACTCAAGCAGAGGGATCGGGAGGCGGCTAAATACCCAATTTGAAGCTGGGGAGTGGGGTCTGGAGAGAGAAGCGTGAGTGTCACTGGCCTACACAAGAAGGAACACTGATACTTGAGATGAGTGCAAGAATGCATTAAGTCAGAATAAAAAATCCAATATGTTAAATTCTTGAATAGTCAAAAATCTCTTACATATTCCAAATGTCCTAAACACCAAACTTAAACACATTATTTCTTAACTTAATTTGATTTTTTTTTTTTTTTTTTTTTTGGTGCCTGGGGTTGAACTCAGGGTACTTAACCACTGAGCCACATTCCCAGCCCTATTTTCTGCTTTATGTAGAGACAGGGTCTCACTGAGTTGCTTAGTGCCTCGCCTTTGCTGAGGCTGCCTTTGAACTTGCAGTTCTCCTGTCTCAGCCTCTCAAAATCCTGAGATTATAGGCATGAGCCACCGCGAGCCTGGTTTCTTAACTTAATTTTGAAAAGAATGGTTGATAACTGTGGGGCACAAGTGACACACACTTGTAATTCCAGAGGCTCAGGAGGCTGATGCAGAAGGAGTGTGTTCAAAGCCAGCCTCAGCAACTTAGCAAGGCCCTAAATAACTCAGCAAGACCCTGTCTGTAAATAAAATATTTTTTTAAAAAAGGGCTGGGGATGTTGCTCAGTGGTTAAGCACCCCTTGGTTCAATTCTTGATACATGCACACAAAAAGGATACTTTTGCTTTTTCAGCATTTCTTTTGGGAATCTGGTAGGATTCATATTCTGTGAGACCACCCAGTTCCGCTCCAGAGTTCCTGCAGACCGGCAGGAGCCGCAGAGGGCCCAAAACCACCCTCAGGAAATTCCATGGGTGTCCAACCAAGGGTTGACCAGAGACTGATAGCTACCAGCCACAGAGGAATGCACACCCAGGGTAAGAGTCGCCTGCACAGATCCCAGCGTGAAGAGGTCCCACCCAAGTGCACTCTGGGTCCGCCTCAGTTCCGCTCCAGAGTTCCTGAGGTCAGGCGAGACAGAAGGCCCAAAACCGCCCTTAGGGAATGCCAGGGGTGCCCAGCTGAAGGCAGACCAGAGCCTGCTAGCCTCCAGCCCCAGGGGAGCTCACATTCACTGTAAGGGTCGCACACAGACTCTCCTGCTTGTGACCCTGCCTAAGTGAGACCTGGGCCCACCTCCAGTTCCACTCCAGAGTTCCTGTTCACAAGCAGGAGCAAAAAAGAGGGGCAAAACAGCCTTCAGGGGCCGCCTCAGGAGCCCAGCCAAGGCCACTCCCACTGCCCTCTAGAGGTACGTCCACTACCTCTGCCACCAACTCTAGTGACAGTAGTGCCCATCTGGGGACACTGGGGGAACAGAAGTAGCTCCAAGGTGAGACACAGGTAATCTGGAGTGTCAATACAAGATTATAGGATAGAAGCCACAATACCTCAGATTGGTATTTCAAGAAAGGAAGATACACAATCAACATGAAAAAACAAGGGAAGAAAGTGCCCCAAATAAACCTGGATACCACTGTAACAGAATCCATTGACAGCACAGTTGATGAAATGTCAGAGAAAGAATTCAGAATGTACATAATTAAAATGATCAGCGAACTAAAGAATGACATAAGTGAACAATTACAG